>KK120880.1:47818-116654 GCA_000611955.2 Stegodyphus mimosarum
TATATATATATATTTGATTGAGAGTATTTTCTTATGATGTCTTGTGTAAATGTTCTTAACACCAGTACTCCTGCTAGGTCTTAGGGGTTGTTCGGGTTAGTTCTTTTGGAAAAATTTACACAACGCAATGAACAGATTTGGTTTTTGATATTATTGTAGGCAAATTATTTAATTTCAGGTTTTAATTGTAACAGTTAATAATTTAACCTAATATTTAACGTCTGGTACCTATAAGGTCCAGAACAATTAACAGTTAATTTTATTTTCAGTTTTTCAGTATATAGAAATTGTAAATATTGCGGCTAGTATTTATATAAAATTTGATATAAATACAACCAAAGGATTCAGCGAAAATAGTTTTAAATTGATTTAGTAACATTAAAATTTAGAAATTTAAGTTGCTTCAAATATTAGTCATAGTAGGATTTAGATCATTTCAAAATTAAATGAAAGTCCCTTATGAGAAATTCGCTGGAGATTTACTTATTCGTAACTGACATTCTTAGGTATTGCAGAAGTCATAATTTGAATATATATTATTAGACAAAAATAAGACAAAATAGTTAAGAAACATTTGAACGAAGTATTAGTTGTTATACTCGTAGAAAATGAAATCCTCATTTTTCTTGATAGAAAAAATAATTATTTGATGAGTGAATACAGCAATGAATATTTAGATATGCAAAAGATTTTTCGAAATATGAGTACCACAAACAGCTCATTACAACAAACTAAAACGCTACTTTGCATGGAAATGAATTTTTTGAATAAATATATGGAAGAAGGCCATAATTTGCTTTAAAGTGAAAGACATGTGTTTCGCAATTATTATACGTTGAATAACATACGAAAAATGCGTCCTTGCGTGACAAGTGGCTGTGTGAGTAATACAAGATAATTTTGCGATTAACTGGTTTCTTCAAGTATACTAAAGAAATAATTGAGTCAAAATAAGGACATTTCTTTTAAAATTGTTTTCTTATCTTCTTTCAGTAACGCAAATGAAAAAAATATGCTAAAATTAAGTAAATATAGGGACAAATCTTATGATAAACGGTAAATTAGCAAGAAATGTTTTTTAAACGGTAAATTAGCAAGTCTATGTAGCGAAACGCAGTGATCGTAATAAATTTTTAAATTGTTCATGTGAAGTGCATTACAATTTTGCTACGGATCTGTGAATTCATAAAAATCATCGTCAAAGAAAATGTGATTATTTCGTTAATTGCTTACAATATAATCCATCATCGTTCAAGATTTATTTCGCTTTTGTGCTGTAATATTTCTGAATCTGAAGCTTCAGGAAGCGGAATCTCTCTGAATTAATAACTTGCGCTTAAGTACAGAATACAGGCGTCAAAGCTGTAGATTTTAGAAAAATATGCTGTAGAAAAAAAACAAGATTAAAAGTACTTCATTATTTTTCCAGCACAATTCATGACACTGGTTAAGATTCTTGTCTCTGTCTTAACTCGTTCAGAATATAAGCAGAAAAAAATTCATTTCTTATTCATGTTTTGCATATTCAGATGGTTATATTTTGTTAGAAATCTGACATTTTTTTTTCATTTTATATTTCACTTTTAATGTTTAGCTTGGGATGAAGTTCTTCTGCGGATATTGCATACTTGTCTTATAAGTGTGGAGCTATTCTAATAATTTACATTTCAAACCAATGCGGGCAAAATCAGTATTTATACAAAAATTATTTTGAATGAACACTAAAAGTGAAACTAAGGGTTTAGCGCATGTGTAACGAGAATAGTACAAGTTTGCCCTAGAATGTGGCCTACTGAAACGTCATTTCTTAACCCACATGGTTTTATGCTGTTATTATTTATGTTCCTTGCATTTCTATCTTTTCTCGAATTTATGAAGGAATCTTGTTTGATCCCAAAGGAGCTATTTGCCCAAATAAATACCCCAAAGGCTATTGATTTCGTTTCGGCATTTTGCGTTGGTTTAATCATAGTCTGAATCTATTTTCAAATTGTTGCCACCACATATTAGAGCCCTGCATTACATTTAAAGAAATTACACAACGAAACATCTGCATGAATGTGCGCATGTTTCTCGCACTGTGAAGAATCCAGTTTGGAATAACGTAGTCCTTCACTCAAATATGGGTATCTTAACGAACCTTAACCTTAACGAATTTTTGATTATCAAATTCAACGATTTCAAACCGAGCAATGAGAACATTGTACCAAAAAAAAAGAACATTTTCATCTCGAGCAAGTCAGACTGTGTATCGGAAATTCTACAGATATTATGGTCATAAGCAATTAAATATTATCTAAGTTTAAAGAATTGTATTGCTCCAGAGTTTAGTTAAAATAACGCTTCTTTGAAAACATAAGCTTTCTTAGATTAAGTCATAGTAAAATGCTTGAAAATGCTTTTTATTTGCTGATTATATTGTATCATTACTTAGAATTCATGTCAGTCTTACATGTTATGTATGATGTTTACATATAATTTTATTTACTAAGTATGACATCCATGAAAAATGAAAATGTAAATATTCTGAAAGAGCTGTAAGAGTTCAATGCAAGTAAAGTAACTTCAATTTGAAATGCGTATGTTAAGTTAGAACGAATGTGCTAAATCTTTTAACCACTATTTTGGATCATTATTTGGAATTCATGTCAATATTTCTTGTTGTGTGTGATACTTATTCAGAGTTTAATTAGGAAATAAAAGCCAGCCTCCTTTTCTCAAACTGGAATATTAAAATTGGTAAAATTTGGTAAGTATGGCAAATTACATAACAAATGTGCTCGAAAAGCCGTAGGAGTTTAATAATAAAATTTGAAATGCGTATTTTGTAGCTTAATTTTAAAAAGCTTTGATACTTGTAAAAATAATGAAAATAGTAGTTGAAAAAATTATTCTAAGTTGAAAAATATTTATATTCCAGTTTGAGAAAAGGAAGCAGACTTTTATTTCCATTCTATAACACTAATTCTATGTGCATACCAGAATTTATTTTGAGTTCTCTTGCACAAATCTGGCTATAATTCGACTTTAAATATTTTTACAGTGTAGAAATTCTTTTTTATTAATTAAAAGTAATTCCATTTCTTTGGTAAGGAATTAATTAAAAGTAATTCCATTTCTTTTGTGAGGAATTATTGAAAGTAATTCCATTTCTTTGATAAGGAATTAATTAAAAGTAACTCCATTTCTTTGGAAAGGAATTAATTAAAAGTAATTCCATTTCTTTGGTAAGGAATTAATTAAAAGTAATTCCATTCCTTTGGTAAGGAATTAATTAAAAGTAATTCCATTTCTTTGATAAGGAATTAATTAAAAGTAATTCCATTTCTTGGGTAAGGAATTAATTAAAAGTAATTTCATTTCTTTGATAAGGAAGACAAGCTGTGCAGTAGATGGTGGCATCATGTTAAGAATACTTGTGATAGGTTCACATGAATAAAATCCAAGTTGTAGTATATGTTTAGTGGTTTAAGGTAGGTTGTGTACAAGAAAATCAGAGATATTTTTGTAAAGTGGTTCAAAGCATTAATCTGCGTTGGTAAATTATATTAATCCTTCTGCTGAATAAAAGAGAGAGTTTCTAAACGCATTCTCTTAAATGCCTGTTGCCTATTGTAATAAGAAATGAAATATGCTTGGTATGTGTTTCAATGAATTGTGCAGAAATGCACAAGCGTTGGTTTAAGGAGAATTTATGTCATGAAAATTATATGATTTGTTCGAAGTCAGTGGATCTTATAATAAAGAAACTTTTGTAAAACTATATTTATTTTAGGGGAAAAGAAATTAAGAATGCAACATGAATATGTTTTAAAAGTGAAACGTAATATGTTTTAAAGTAAAATGAGAAAAGGAAAATATTCGAAAAGAAAAACTTTTGCAAAATGAAAAAGTAAAACGAATGTGTAAAAAAAATCTTATTTTGCAGAAATAAGATAATGAAAACATTATTTGAGAAAATTAAAAGTAAATTTGACATTTGAAAAAAGGGTAAACGTAGGATGAAAGAAATGAATAAACTTACTTTAGTAAAAATAAGAATAAAAAATCTGTGATGTGTACACCACATGACTTTCTTGTGCGGAATATTAAATTATACGCAATTTTTCCTGCATTTCATTTAATTGAATTTCATTAGAGACATATTTCTCTTTCAATTAATTCAGTTCTCACTTCGCGGAAATGCAAAAATACATAAAAACTCAAAATGTTTTCAGTAAAAATTGAAAGATATTGAAAAACGTAAAACACCAAATACACAGTTACAACAATTTAAAAAAAATTACAATTAAAATTACACTTCCTGCGTAAAAACAGGCAATTCAGCCAGCGGGCAAGAAGGTAGATTTTTGTGCAGAAAACTAAAAGGCTTCCTTTGGTCCACTCGGCAAAATGCGAATGAAGGTACAGAATTACTTAATTCACTATTCTGCCAAGTTTCAAATGTAAACAAATATGGCTGCTATGGTAAAAATAATCAGGGTTAGCCACACTTAAAAAACGTTTAAATTGTCTATAATTCTACAAATATTGCACGCAGATTTACTAAAGGGATAAAAACCTTAAGCGGAAGATAAGAAGAACATAATTCAATCATCAAGCAAAAAGTGCCCAATTTACCAACATATAAGAATAAAACGAAATGAGTTAACGTAGCCGAGTAACGGTGTGGGTATATATATATATATTTAGCCGATTGCAACCAAAAAGGAGGTGCACAACTACATGTTATAGCTGTCCTATATAAAACAAAATTTCAACGATCTGAGGCTACTCGTGCTTATGCGTGAGTTATGCGGGATAAATATTCCTTTTATTAAAACAGCTTTGTCTCCAGCGAGCTACACTGTCTATCGGAAATTCTAAAGTTATGCTGTTTTTAAATATTTTCAGTTAAATGTGGCGTTAGTCTAAATGCTCTTGAAAGTGTATGTGTCTGTAAATGAAAAAAAAAAATGCCGTTTTGTGCGTAATATAAGATTTCAAAGCTTTTTAAATTTTATTTATTTGTGTTATTGTTAGCCCAAAGGAGGGTTAGACCCAAAGGGCTATTATTCTCAAAACGACATTTTGCATCGTTTCACTTTCTGCATTGGTTCACTTTTCAAATTTTTGCCACCAAATGTTATCGCCATGTGTTATATTTAAAGAACCTAAATAATGAAGAATATGTATGAATGGATGAATGCTTGTCGCATTATGAAGAAAAAACGGTACCTAAAGGCATAAAATTTTGAATAACGTAGTCTTCCGACAGAACATGGGCACTTGAAAGCCAGAATTTTGAATTTCCAGTTTTTTATTATCTATTTCATATTTTGTAAAACTTTAACGAATTTTTGATTAACCAACTCAACGATCTCAAAGCGAGCAAGGGGCAACACTGTGCAGAAAAAAATATTATTTCATTTCGCGAGATTTTGATCGGAAATTCTAAAGCTATGCTGTTTTTAAATATTTTGGGACATTGCTGTTGAACTGAATTTTATGTTGTTTAAGTGCGAAGAACATGATATTTAAGAAATAAAGGTAACACACGAAACGTTGAAAAACATCTTTTGGGGCGTAATATAAAATATGAAAGCTTTAAAATTTTCTTTTTTTTCCGTGTTTACTTTAAACTATTACTTTTTAATGGTTTGTTAAGATTTTTATCTATCTTTCTAGTCCACTTATTTTCCTACATTCAATGAGTACTCCCCAATATTGTGATTCTACAAGAATACAAGCTTATACTTGCTAACCGAATTTATATTGCTAATTACAATGTCTACAGGTCATATAAACCTCTGAGAGTGGAAGAAATTCATGATGAGAGAGCACAGCAGTTCTTATCAAACGATGCACTTCCCGTTAGTCTGTTACAATACTACAGCTTTAGTCGTTGAGGCCTAAGTTATCACACTCACATGAACGTTTCTGAGACATACGCTTTTGCTTCCAGGTATTTCCCTTCAAGTTGGAATCTCATAGTAGTCACAAGTCATTTGAAAATATTACTGACAGTTAAAAATCGTCTTATAGGTAGAGACCTTAATGCGCGACATCGCAAATGCAAATTATCGCTGCGGAACTGCTATAATTTTAGCAGAACTAGACGCTAAGTTTACGACTTGGCTAATTCGCCTGTATTATGTATGTATAGCAGCTCCGACAGCCCCACCACAGTATAGTACTGGGTCCACAGGTATTCTTGACTTCTTCCTGCTCAGAAATCTACTGGATATTTTTGTGCTGGAAAATTTATCCTCTGAGCATAACCCGCTCAGAGTAATCTCGGATATCAGCTATTATGTCACATAGACCAAAAGAACCTTTATTGCGGGCTGGCAGAAATATATCAAAGCTCTAAACAACATTCGCTTTACTCTGCCATCTGCTCATACGGAGAATGACATTGAAAGTTTGAGCAAAGAATTTAAGAATTCAATAAAATGCTTAAAAATACAAGTAAGACAACCGTAAACTCTAAATCAAGAAGATGTAAAGACCTGCAGAGTTTAGTGAAGAAGAGGAATGCAGCGAAGAGGCAATTACAGAGAACCAGACACTCAGATGACAAGCATAGATTAAATTGCCTTATTGAAGCTGTCAGCTTTCTAAATTTGGCTCAGTCAAATCGCGACTGGACTCCCTAAATTTGCTCTCCTCGGACAATGATTCCGTTTGGTGATTTGTCTCTAGGTAAAAAAATGCTACAATAAACTTCTGCTCCTTAAAAGACCCAGCAGGATCCATTACACCAAAATGGCGAAACCAGAGCTTTTAGCACAGTATCTGGGATCTCAGTTTTACACAAAACATTCGTGATGTAACAAAACGTAAGCTTCTGACTATCACTCCAATTACACAATAAAGCCACACACAAGCAACATTGTTTCAGCTCGGCCGTCGGTTGCTATTGGTTATACTAAAAACTCAAGCCCAGGAAAAACCCAGGAATTGATTGAATTAGCGAACAAGATGATGAAGCCTTTTATTAAAAAACTGGTATTTAAATTGACTAATATCTTCAGCATCATATTCAGATCGCAATATTTCCCTGTGGCCTGGAAGACAGTCACTATTACTCTCATCCTAAAATCTGATGAGCCAGCCACAGTTTCGGAATCGCTAACTTTGCTATCATGCCTAAGTACATTGGTGGAAGCTATTTATTATATTGACCAAAGTACAAGAATACCTGGACGAAAACAATATTGCTATTCCTCATCATTTCGGTTTCAGAAGAAAACTGTGAAAGTCTAACCAACTATATGGGGTAGTGGAGCTTGTCATAGAGGGCTTTCAATCCAGAAAGATTACTGATGGATTTTTCATTGACATAAGCAAAGCTTTCTGTCGTGTGTAGATCATACTGTGATTCAAAAAATGTATGTCTGGTTTTCCCACATTACACCACATACATAATGAAATTCTACCTGACAGGTAGACAGTTTATCGCTCACATTTCAGATGCATATTCAACCTGCCGAGCTATTCCAGCCGGTGTATCACATGAATATTTATCAGGGCCAACATTATTTAATATTGATGTCAACGACATTGCACGTACACCCAACACAATACTAGCAATGCAGGCTGATGATACAGCGATTCTTGCTAAAAGTGTACATTTAGTCCACTCTTAACACGATCACATATAGGCACTGGAGACTTGGCTGAAAAAATGGAAGATACAGGTGAATATGGCCAAACACTAATACTATATTGTTCACAGTAAAGAAAAGAATGAAAAAAACCTGAAATTTTAAGGAACAACTCAACTGGGTTAAGCAAGTCCCTTATCTTGGAGTTATTCTCAGCGATTCACTCATATGTTCACCCTACATACAATCTATTATTCAAAAGTTTTTAAAGCTAGACTCTACCTCTTGACTGCTCCTAACAGAGTTCTATCTATTGATAATAAGTTACTCATTTATAATTCCATATTGTGTCTCATGTTGAGTAATGCCTATCCAGTCAAGACATATTCTTGCAGAACTGACAGAAAGCAGTTGCAAATTGACCGAGCCGTGTTCTGAGGTAGACTTTTAATTCCCTATGGTTATCTTTGGAATTTATTACTATCATCTCGCAAAACATTTTCATCAAAAAGGGAAACGTAAATAATAATGGAAATTAGAATTCATAATTATAGCTATAATTATTCTTGTAACAAAAAATGGCCATGGCCATCTTAAATCCCTATGTTATTACAGAAAATAGTGTATTTCATGTATGCTTTCGTTATGGTATTTTTATATTTTCTGCATTGCATTCATTCGTTGTATTCTGTGTTTTACTCAACACTGGTACCTTTTTTCGTACTTTCTTCTGTTACAGCAGGCACCAGCTCAACAGCTTTCTGCTTAAAAATTATTATAAAAAATATTTTACGTTAGTTTAAATTAAATATCATTTAAGGTACTCTGCAAAAGATTTCAGAACAATTAATTTTCTTTGATTAGTGATAGGGCAATAAGGCCAGGCACCATGATATATATCACCGTCAAAACGGGGATGAGAGTATTGTTTCATATTGTCTTTTACATTTCTCAGTTTATCCGTGTGGTGCGGGGAAAAACGTTTTTTTAAACCTGTGCTGAAAATACAGGTTTCTCTTTAAATTACCCACAATTGCAGATAATCCAGAGGCGCATGGCTCTATTGCATTGATGCATTTTCTAGTTGATTGAATTTCCTATTTGTAACTTGTTTCGTTCTTTAGAATGGATTTCTTTGTCATGATATGCTTTCAAAATGTTCCAAAATTCTTTTCATAATTATTAGACAAATTCTGAGATAATACGATGATGGTTTGAAATATGCGTTTGTAATCTCAGATTTTTCAAGCTCATTATTCTTGAAAGAAATCCTTAACTTCGTTCATATATCCAATATTTAAACTGAAAAATCGCTGAATAAATTACTCCCAAAACTTTAATTGAAAATAAGTGATGTCACGTTCTGAGGCGCGGTTTCAAATTCATTTGCAAAAATGAACTGGATGGTTGGATCAATCGAACTTCAAATTCAGTTGCAAAAGTGAACTGGATAGTTGGATCAATCGAATTTATAGCAGATAAAATCTGGAATAAATCTTTATTATCATCAAAAAGTGTGAAAGTGTCGCCTATGTAACAAATCCAGAGACCAAAAGATAGTTTCTTAAAAACTTGACCTCAAAATAATGCATTTAAATGTCAGCAAGTAAAGTGCCAAAATAGAGAAGGAAGACTCGAAAAGATGTTAGAGAGAAATCGTTATCAATACCAGACTGCCTCAAAATTGGAAAGAATGTCGGAGAAGAGTAATGTAAAAATTGTCGTAATGCATGAGAGGAAATAAACTTACCAAAAGGCAAAACCGAAAAACAAGTTACTTATTTCGAATATCTTTTAACTCGAACAGTCGAACTTCGAAGTGTAACTGCAAGAGATGTGAAAACGAAAAACATGAAATTGAGAGATTACTGTACACGCAAGATTTTTCATAATAGTAACATAAAAATTTCATATCTTTTTTAAATGCTTTGAATTCATAGTACTTTTTCACTTTTCTGATTTTGTGCTTTACTTAACATTATGCATTTCAGCTAGTAGCCTGCGGATGGGTGGTCTACATCTTGAAGTATATAGAATTCCTTGACACGGTAAGAAAAATAGGAACTGCTTTTGAAATGTATTGTATTATTTTTTAATTTCAGGTGTTTTGTCACTAAATGTTTTCTGGGTGCTTTTAAGTTATTGAACAGGGTGGCGCAAAATTGCTTTCACAATTTTAAATTAAAAATGTACATGAAAAGTTAAGTAAATTTATATTTTGAAACTCAAAGTGTATTTCTCGAAGTTTTTATTTACGAAACAAATGATGATGCCTTTCGCGATGACAAATAATGAGCTTTTTTTTTCAAATAAAATACTGATCTGTATCCTTTCTGTAGGCGTTTATCGCTCCATATCGAAACTCCCAAATATTTATTTTAACATGAAATACAGAAACTCAATAAATATTAATTCTAGAAAGGGTTATTGAAATTAAAAATCATGAAGGCACTTCTGTGCTACCCTGTGCAATGAAAAGTCTTTCAGTATAAAAGTCAAAGGAACTATGAAGACAATTTGACGTAAGTACTATTTCCACTAAGGAAATTTGGAGCCAGAACTGAACAAGAATTTTGCATTACTGTATTTTGCATTTGCACTTGCACGCTACCTATATGCATTATCCATTGCAGTTTTTACGTGTAAATTTAGCCTTTTCTCTTTTACACTTGCATTTATTCCTTAGCTAGATTGAAAAAGTATAAAGAATTCTGTCGAACCTTTCTGGGAACAAAAAACCTTGGCGTTTGGTCAGAAATGTTCTCGCATTGTCAAACCATGTTAACTTCTAGAATTATCGATTAGAAGAAAAGAACAATACAATTACAGCTATCCTAACGCGAATATTACGCGGATATCCGAAGCTATAATTATCCTAATCACCTACTCTTCTTTCTGTTCTGGGTAAATGAAGCTTGTTGTTAATTTATTTAGGAATTTCAATTAAGTATTTTAAGCTTGTTCAATTTAACACCATAAATTTACCACCCAATCTAACTATTTAATCATGTACAGTACAAAACTTCACTCGTAATTCCTTAAAACATATTTTTAATGTTAGAATAAATTAGTATCATTTTTGCACGATGAAATTCGGCAACGACAAAAACACAAAGGAGCACCAAACGATATATTACTGACGAGAGTGGATTCTACCAATGTTTTTTGATGGAGAAAGTCTTAAAAAGATTTTTTGCTAACGTTGTACAAGAGCTTCATTCTTTTTCAGACATGTTACCTTCTTTTATGGAATATATTCCTGATAATATTGCCTAATAGGTAAGCATGACGCTATTTAAACTTATAAATGAATTTCTTGTAAGTTCTTTATTTTCAACACTTCGATTTAAATGTTTATGAAGATTATTGACTTTAATTTGTAATCTATTTGTGTTCTATTTCAGTTAAACAATATCTCTAATTTGTAATATCTAATAAAACACGATTAGCCGTAGAACGTTGAAATTTTGTATATTATGGGACTGCTTAACATCTAGTTGTGCACCTCACATTTTGTTGCAATAGTCCTCCCAATATATATACATATGTGTGTGTGTGTGATGATAATGTAGTTCGTTGCAAATAATTCTATATTGGATGGAAACGCACCGATTAACTTTTCAGTCATTGCAGAGAAATTGCTGCGTTGTCAATTGGACTTTGCAGAGTAGTCGATGGCAGGAGGGAATTTTTTGTAAGAAGCACAACAGCTTGGTGGTTAAGCATCATTTACTTCTGGATGGGGAATTTTTCAACACATAAATTGACAATGAGACAAATCTGAGAAAGGAGGCAACATGGGACGCCAAAATGATGTTATATATTGCTGAAACTTTAAAATCGCTTTTTCATCTCTGGAATAAATATTTATAGCAAATGAATGCATAATTTAATAAACTGTGCAAAATCATTTTTGATGTCTCGAAACTAAAATCTAATGAAACTTCTTTTTCAGGTGGTTTCCAGTGTTTCCCAATTCTCCTCAATTCCATCGTTCACGTTTTAATGTACAGTTACTATGGTCTTGCTGCCACAGGACCTCAAGTTCAGAAGTATTTGTGGTGGAAACGGTATCTTACAATTATTCAAATGGTAAGAAAACATGACAGTATTTTGTTATTGTTTTGACGGAGTTCGGTTGATAGTCTTATTATAACTAATTCCTGTGAAGAAACTGTATGCGACTCCTTACATTGTTTAACTAAGGTATTTAAATAATTTATATGTTTACAGAATGAAAAATGTTGATGTTTATACTCTGCCTACGACGATTATTAGGTGAGGATTAAGAAACAGTTTTAAACATTATTATCTTTCACTGAATTCGTCAAAATGATAGTTTTAACTATTTCAGACTGATTATAATACCTTTACAAATATACTTTAAGTATTATATAACACAGTATAATCGTGGCAACCATTTACCCGACATTTAGGTCCGATTCCTATGTAACTGTAACTGGTCCGATCCCTATGCAACTGTAACTGTGTATGTCTTCCAACAATTTCGAGAAATCGAAAGTAATGGAAATTTCTCAGCGACCGGCAGAAAACTAAATACGATCAAACACAGCATCATTTTTCAGTTTAGTTCAGAGTTTGGGTCACAGTATTGAGAGATTATAGAGACATTAGGCTATTTCGAAGCAGAAGAGATGAAAAATGAGCAATGTCTTCGCCGGGACTCGAGCCACGGACATCTGGAATACGCGCCCAGCGTGCTGACCACTATACCAGTGCTCCGCAACCTTTTCTCACCTGCGACGCACAAAAAATCTTTCTAGAATTTCGTGGCACACCAAAAGCTAATGTATATATGTATTGATTTATACACAAAATTTACAATAAATTTTTGTTTTTAATTTGAAAAATATACAATTATAAAACCATAACATATTTATTTATATGCAATCATAATAATTATCATAATAATCGAAATTTTAAAAAAAAATTAAAAAACAAAAATTCTTCAATTTGATTGGTTTATTTCAAATTTTTAAAAAAACAGTTTTAGAGCTATTATTTTAATTAAAATGGTCTGAAACCAATATATTTCGTTTAAATTTATGTTTAAAAAAAGTTATATATTTTTGAGTTCCGAGTTATCAAGGAAGTGCCTCAAAAAATTCAAATGCTGACACACAATCACACACACAACCACACAACAATGAAATATATAAAAACATTTAAAATAGACATTATTAAGGAAAAAAATTGTCATTGTGTATTAAATACATGATAAAAAATTGCAAAATGTCAAATACATGTATTTGATTGCGGCACACCTATATCCTACTCATGGCACACCGGTTGCGGAGCACTGCACTACATCATGACGGCATGTGAAGAAGATGGGAGAAATACCTCATAAGATGGCTGTGCGAGCTTACACATTTGAGGCTTTTTACATAGTCTTGTGTTTAACATTCTTCTAAATTTCAAGTTGTAACTACTGCTTTGCTTTGTCATACTGAGAAGAGCTGCAGGTCCGTTTTTCTGGAAAGGTCCAGAGCTGTAAAGCGTTTCTTGTAGTATAATAAATGTTATCACGTTATCATTGGTTTTGTGTGCATTCAATCCATTACGAATTCGTACGCATGCAATGATATCATTTCTCCGATACTGATACTATGAAATTCGTTGGTATCCCAACCCTTTTCCCAGAAGGTTCCGTCGCAGCTTCTCTCACGGTTTTGCATGCATCGCCAGATGAGTCTTCAAGACATTCTTTTTAAGGTTAAAATAACACGCAGGATAACGATCATTTTAGGAGATTATACGAATTTTGTTATCATTCTTTTCTTTCCATCACTTAGCTACAAAACTACACACATTTTATAGAAATGTAACTTAAAATTTCGCGTTAAAGAACATCAGGCATATGTTAGGAATAAAAAAAACAGAGACGTCCTCTGTTGCCCAGCACCGTTGGTCCGAAAATCGCACTTTCCATTTTTCTGCAAACCAAATTATTAAATAAACATCTTCCTTTGGCGAATCACGTTTCACATTAAAAAATTCTTTCTCTTGTAGTTAACGACCATAATTCCAATCCATCTTTATCTTCACCCTTTAAGGAAATTACGTTTTAGTTTCCTTGTTTTATCAAAAGATGGCGCCAGTAGCTTAACTCCTGCCCAGCCATTCTTATCTTATCTCATATCATCTCTTTCATTTGTACTTTTGTAGCTGAAGCAGATGGTTCCGTAGTTAAACCATCGAAACTAGTCCCGGAAAATTTGCAAATATAACGCCGATGTTCGTTGTTTGACTTCTAAAATAAAAATTCGTGTTTGTTAATACAAAAACAAAACTATGTAAGTAGTTCGGATTTCAAAGATTCTGACTAATGCGTTTTTCAAATACTTTGGGTTAGACTTTTAATATATTTTGGGTTGCGCATTTCTTCAAACTGATAAATAATACTTTTCACACGCCTTCTAAATCAGCAGCTGGGCATTTTGTGTCCTCTGCATGTTTAGTTCAAAGGTAACTGCATGATATGTTTCGACCTTGTCGGATAATGCTCCTGGGTAAAGTTTCTTTCAAGGGACATAAAAAGTATATATATTTTTTAATAAACTAGTGTTTAAATACAAAACTTTATCCTTAAATTAGTGCTAGCTTATAAAGCTGTACCGTTTTTGCTCAAATATCAGAAAGTTTTTTCTGAAAACTTCCATCTACCCCTCAGTTACCTCTTTTTCTCTTCTTTAGGTTCAATTCATCTTAGTCATAATATTTGTGACAATAATAACGCCACTTTCAGGATGTTCTGCAACTAAAACCACTATATGGGTCAATATTGTACTCGCAGTGGCATTTCTCCTCCTGTTCTACAATTTCTACAAACGTTCTATCCAGCCGAAAGGAATTCGAGTTAAAAACGGTTTCAAACACAAAAACGTTGAAGAGTTTTCTGAGCATAACAATAATGAAGCTGCCAATGGCCATGAAATAAAGATGAAGAGCAATTAGAAATTGGTCAATATTCTCCTTCATTTGAAAGAATAGTTACATTTACAGGTAAAAACATTCTTTCTTGTAACTTCATTTCTAAAATATATTAAATTACTAATTTTATATTTCACTTTGACATGCTTCTCTTCCGTATTTAGTAAAGGTTACTTCAAACTCTTTTTATTAACTTCTCATATAAAGATATTTAAGCTAAGTCATACCAAATGCTGCATATAACTAGCATTTATTCCTAGAGGAGATTAGGATACACAAGGTTGTAGAGACATTAGGTTTATTTCGAAGCAGGAGAGATAAAAAATTGAGCAACGTCTTCGGCGGGACTCGAAACACTGACCTCTCGAATACGCGTCGAGCATGCTGACCACTACACCACGAAGGCATGCAAAGAAGGTAAGAGAAATACTTTACATAATGCCCCTTTTAAAGGGAGACTGGGGGATGAGGGGACACAATCACTAAACCATGGTGGTGAAGAATCATCATCCACCACCTTTCAGTTCGGGCGTCACTGTAGAGAAATTAGGTTTATTTCGAAGCAGGAGAGATGAAAAATGAACAACGCTTTCGTCGGGACTCGAACCACGGACTTGTAGAATAGGCGTCGAGCGTGCTAAGCACTACACCACGAAGGCATGCAAAGAAGGTGGGAGAAATACCTTACAAGGTGATTTACAAATCTATGGAAAAAATATAAGTATAGGAAGGGGGGACCGAAATCAACAGATTGCATAATGGAATGTGTGTGCCGAAATGACACTTTGATGAGGCAGGGGGCGACGCTGAGCGATAGGTATAAAGTATTCTGCTGGCATAAATCATCATTTCCAGTTGAAGTTTGAGCAATATGCATAGCTACACAAAAGCGGAATTCTCTAATATGCATTTTATCGCTGGGGTTGCAGCTAAAATGCAACAGCTACATAAATGGAATACCCCCCAGATGCTCCATCGAGCAGTTACTCCATTTCCCTTTAGACTCTTGCCGAACGCGGACTTATCGAACGCATTTTTCATATATCGGTTTTCTTAAATGTCTCCATTTAATTTACGATTTTGTGTTTTAGGTTTTTCTGTATTTTACAATCTTTAATGAAAATATTTTGAATTTTTATGTGTTTCTTCTTTGCTGCGAAGTGAGAACTGAATTGATTGAATGAGAAATAATAGATCTCTAATGAAATTCGGGGAAATAAGTTTATGTGAAATGCAGCAAAGAATGTCGTAATTTAATGGTCCATAGAAGGAAGTCGTGTGGTGTTCACATCAGACATTTTGTTTTAATTATTATAACATTTAGATTTGTATAAACTACACGTACATTTTTAATCTGAACTGATCCTAACCTGTTTTCTCCATAGACAGTTAATTTCCTAAAACGCGATTTCGCCATATGCGCAATGTGCTAATGACGTTACCCCCGTGTTCGGCAAGAGTTTACTGCACACCCATAGATAAAATGCGTACTGTCGAGTTTCACTTTCATGCAGTGATGCAAACAAATCCAAATTCGCTCAGCTAATGATTTTATTTGATTCCCAACAATGTCCTGCATCATCTCAATGGGATAGGCTAGTACACGCATTCCATTATAAAACCTGTTCTTTAGGTCTTTTCTACTTGACTTCACATTTTTGCCTGATATTTTTTAATCATCCTGGTATAAAATGCCAATATAAATTTTTCATATTTTATTTGATATACTGGAAAGTTTCTCTTCCACGTATAAGTACATAACAAGCATTACGTAATATATACGATTATTCCTCTGTACATTGGGCTGGAATTATAATATTGTTAAAATTCTCGCTAGAAAATTATGCATGTGAATTTCTTTTCATGGCCTTTTCAAACTTTATTTATGTTAATGTTATATAAGTAGTTAGATATATGTCATTAAAATCTGAATTCGTGCATGAAAATAGCCTAATGGAAAGTACTGCAGCGAAAAGAAACAAAAACACGTATATTAATTTGATGTTAAAGGAATATGATTAATTTTATATACCAAGCGTGTAAACTTGCGTACCTTTCCATTAAGAAATTTATATATAGTTTGTTCATATATTCGTCCTAAGTTTTATTTAATCAGAAAATTTATATAAAATAGCACTTATAAAAATATAATTTAAAATATTTAACACCGAAAATCATGTTAAATAATGTATGTAAATTAATAAAATAGAAAAAGCCCACAGAGCAGCAATTATAAGATGTAAATCAGATTGACTGAAAAACGCATTTAACTTTCCGATTGCAGGGTAACAGCACAAAAGCGTGACCAGTAAGGCTTCAAAGAAAAATGTAAGATTGCAAGCAAACTGTAGTCTGATTTTGATGTGCAGATTTCAATTTATCAGCCAAAACAATTTTAAAGAAGCAGTTACCATAGGTCTATTAGTTTCAGGATTAGTTCCTGAGAAATTAAAGATGTATAATCTTAATTTAAAATTAGCCTTAATTTCAAATTAACCCTAACTTAAGAAACTTAAATTTACCCTTAACTCAAGATTAACCTAAATTTAAGAAATTATAACTTAAAATTACCTTTAAGATTAATCTTGACTTAAGAAATCTAAACTTGAAATTAGCCTTAACTTAAAAATAAACTTAACTTAAGAAACCTTAATTAAAATTAGCTATTCTTTACACAAAATAATAGAAGAAAATTTCACTATGGTATTTTTTCATCAAAAATTAAAGCCACATAGATAGTTCTGCAGTTATTTAAAAAAATAATTATTATTAAAGATGTATTTGGGCATTTATCACACACATAATTATTGATAATTCTGGATTTATTTACTAAAAACTTTACGTTGATAATTTTGCATTTATTTAATAAAAATATTAATTATTCAAGGTGTAGTTGTGCATTTATCTCACAAATATTTGTTAGTAAATATTTTTTTCAAATAGTAATATTTTCTTTTTTATTGTGACAAGAAATTCAGGTGAAAACAATAAACAAATTGAAGAGGTTTCATTTGAAGTTTCAAACAGCTGCATATAATAATCATTTGTCAATAAATGTAAGATATAAAAGCTAATAAATGCAGAATAGCCATTTAATCAGTTGTTAAACGAACACAAACTGAAAATACTTAAATTTTTGGTTCGAAATAAAATCAACCTAACTTTCAGAAGGGTAAATGAAAAGCAAATGAATAATTTTATCCTTCCTCCTCATCGTAATTTAAATGGCTTTCTTTTCTTTTCAGCAACGTGGTGATAGGTATTTTCTTAAGGTGATAGGTATTTTCGCTTATAAGGGCTCAATTATCTGTATTTATTTTCTTAAATCACTTCTTCACTGACTTTAACATCTGTCAACACTTCATTTGCTATTCGTTTTAAATCACTGATCGACATCCCTTTGGTTGAAGTCTTTAAACTGTGATATTTATTTAAAACTTTTAATAAAGCAATAATTTGAATCCTCCTCCCAGAAAAAAAACCTGCAAATTTTACGTAGTTGGGAGAAGAATGATAAAAAAAAATGATCGTCACCGAATAATATTTTCGAATCACAAAATCAAGCTTTAAAATCAATTTATATGAATAATATCGAGATAAAATATTCAGTAAACGAAATCGAAATTGAATTACTTTCACCATTTTCGATCAAGAGATACATCCCCACATTAAGCTAGATTCACACCAGCGCAGTAAAGCGAAAAACGGTAGTCCGGTCATAAAATGCTTTTTGTGAATGTCAGTTTCTCGGGAATGAAAACTTGTTCTTAAAATGCTTTCCTGTATGCTAGCCCAAGTTATTTGAGTACACTCGGTAACAGAAATTTATATTAATTTCTTTATAATTTTGCTTGCAATATCCGCTACGAAGGCTGGATTTAACTACTGTTAAAATTTATGTTGCATGTACAAATATTGACTCTTATAAGGAGAGAGGACGCTAGGATTCACAATAATTCCACTATTGTTGTTGAGTAATTTCACTTTTCTAACATCATCAGAACAAGCCCACGAAATTCATCGTGGTGAGGAGTAAAATCTTACGCCTATCGTTGGTTAAAATATTACGCTTTGATCACCATATAAGTGACAGAAAAAAGTAATAAAACATATGCCAACACTTAACATTTCATTGAGAATTCTAAAGGCCTGTTCCTTTTAAATTTTTTATAATTTATTTTGTTGTGGAATTCTATATATGGCGTAAGAGCCAATAAAATGACACTTAATAATAAAGCCAAAAAGACAAAAAGAATTGGGTTAGCAGGAGTGAGTGCAACAGCAGACTGGTAGATAGCGAGCTCAGAGAGAGGGTAGCAAAACCTTAACAAACCATTTTGGGTTACCGTTAAAATCTGAGCCCTTTCAGATTTTTCTTTCTTTCTTTCCTTTTAAATAATTATTATTATAACTGTGTTCTGAAGACGTAATGCTATGTTGTGTTTGCATTTTGGAGTACAGTAAGTTATTTATGTTATGTATTGTATGGAATTCGATTCCCCTTATACAAAGGTGAGAATATAGTCAGTGAAACCATATCCTGTTATCCTTATTTACTCAGTATAGAACTAATGTATATGATAAATTTAATTTTTCAAGGTTACATGTCTAAGCACATGATGGTTAACGGGTTCATATTCTCATTATGTATGGGAAAAATTACGAAAAATACTTATGCAGCCAGCCTATTTGGCTGAATTATTCAGCTGTCTTAACTATTTGGCTGAGCTTTGTATCTTGAAGGCTAATTTGAGTCTTATGTTCTGCTAAATGTTGTAAAAATAAATTTAAATCATAATGCCATTACATTATTATCTTACGTTTTGAAGTTCTTTTCAATAATGGAGTAAGAGCAATAAAAGTCATAAGCATACATTTTCTCAGCTCTATTTATTTTCCCATTTATTTTTTTCTAATCACAATATTGTTAGCTGAACTTAAATATCTGTCTTGTATGTATTCAAAATTTTCATACATTTTTCATACAGTTCTAGCAAAAATAATTAACAGCTTAATATTTTTGCAGCAATTCACTTTGCAACTTTCCACGAACAACACGTTATGATCGGATGAACAACTTCTGCTGAGGATGGCGGATGGACTCTATGACAAGCATGGCATTTCTTCTAACCATTTTTGTTTTCTATTTTATTCACTTATTCTCTCTCACAGTAAAGTGAAACTTAGAAAGCTCCCTGCCTTCATGAAGACTTCCCTACCTTTGCAAACGCCAAACATTGTATTGAATTTAGAACACATTTCCGAATTTCTGAGTAGTTACGTACGAATATCCAAGCCCAGCTTAATAACAAGTATTTTCAGGCTGCACCAAATAGTTGTCTTTTGTAATCTTATAGAATAAATAATGATGTCAGCTGAATTATTTCTCTCTTTCTAGTTCTTCGAAAAAATTAAAGGTAATGGCAACTATATGTGAAACGTTGTAGCATCAGTCAGTCAAGAGGAGCAATTAATTATTTAGTATCCTATATTTTATGGCAGATTACCTTTCATGGTACTGAAAAACTACATTTGAAAGCGAAAGAATGAAAAAAAAATTGAAAGGTTTCATATTTGAAATTACGTCCAAAGGGGCGTTTTTTTAACATTTCGTGTATTACCTTTATTTACTAAATATCTTGGTCTTCGCACTTAAACCATAAAATTCAGTTCAAGAGCAATATCGCAAAATAATTTTTAATTGACCATATCTTAAGAATTTCCGATACACAGTCTCAAGCTCTGGAGATAAAAATGTTTTTTATGTACAACTTTGCCATTGCTTACTTTGAAATCCTTGAGTTTGTTAATCAAAAGTTCGTTAAAGGTTTACACAAAATGAAATCGATAATAAAACAAATTTGGGCTTCTAGGTGCCCATATTCGGGTGAAAAAGTTCAATACTCAAAATCTGATGGCTCTAGGTACCGTTGTTTTATTGCAGTAACCCCAAATGTGAAACTCCAACAAAATTTATACTTAACTACCGGAAGTACCCGATGTCAGTTAAATTAGATTGAGAGTAATGCATCTAACAGCAAGACAACGATACCGCTGTAATGCTTCTGTAACAACGATGCAAAAAATATGATTCATAGTCATACATTTTTCACTCCGATGCGATATGGAACCCACATAAAAAATTTCTATAGAAAAATAAGCTAATTCTCTCTTTCTCATTATATCAACAACAATGGCACGCAGTTTTTAATGATTTTTGTCTTTCTAATAAAACGGACGTAAAAACTCAAGTTACATCCAATATTCAGCTATAATCAATTTCAGTCGATTAAATGTGGCAAAACTTTATCATAAGTGATCAGAAATCAATAATACAAACAAACAGACATTCTTTTGTACATATGCAGATTTTGTAAAACTTAGAAATTTTTTATTGACAAACTTTGTAGAGCCATCAGGATTTTTTTTCTTTTTTTTTTTTTTTTTAATTTTGAAAATAGGAGGTATGAAAAATGAGCAATCCGAGACTCGAACCACGGATCTCTGGAACACGCGTCAAGCGTGCTGAACACTGCACCACGAAGGCATGCCAAAAAGGCGGGAGAAATACCTTATATGCTCCCCCTTTTAGAGGGCGACTGGGGATTAGGGGCTCCAGTCGCCAAATCCTGGGGGTGGAGAATCATCATCTACCATCCTTTTAGTTCGGGTGCTACTGTAGAATCATTAGGTATTTTTTTAAAGCAGGAAGCTGAAAAATGAGGAATGTCCTCGCCGGGACTCAAACCACGGACCTTTCGAATACGCATCGAGCTTGCTGACCACTACACCTTGAAGGCATGCCAAGAAGGCGGGAGAAATACCTTATAACTTTACGATTTGAAAAACGAGCAGTAGCAAACCTTTTTGAAATAAAGCATTTCTTCTCCAACGCTCCAGACTGTTACCGCTCGGAAAATTGAGTGCGAAAATTAGCGTTTTCAGAGTTTTTAATTAATATCTCGGCTGAAGTCTTACGAAGATGGGAATAGTCGAAACGGCTTCCCAAGAATTTTTGGAGTCAGGAATAATGTATTTAATGTTTGATAATGATATTTTTATTTCATGGTAAAACTTGAAAATTTTTATTAACAAATTCTACGATTTGAAAGCGATCAGTAATAACAACTTTGTAAATAAAGCAGATTTTCATCTCCAGCTTGCAAGGCTGATGCCACTCGGAAAAGTGCGGGCAAAAATTATCGTTTTTTCGAGTTTTTTAATTAATATCTCTGATTTTAGCTACTTTTTTTGGGGGAAAAGTGGACGTCGAACTTTTCCAGGACCCAGAAAAGAATTGCAGAAAATTTGGTGAATAGTGGTGACTGAGTTATCGGAGGACAAACCAACAGACTTTCTTCTTTATATATATAGATAATATGGTTTATCACCTATTCCTCTTATATTAAATAGTATTCTGCTAAATAACATCAATAATAGACTTAATGTATACTATTTTCCAAAATTTGAGTGTCGAACGAGGTCGGATACCTCAAAAACAAACATGTTATTATTAAAATTTATTATTAAAATTTTAACTCACGTGTTGAAATATCACAGGTATTGGAATACACGTGTCTTCGCGCACGAATCGATGATCTGAAGCATCTCATCTGTAGCAAAATAACACGATTGTTTATAGCCTTGAAACGTTAGTTTACCTAACGCGTTTCGGAAGTACACCATATTTTTTTTAAAGAGGTCACTGCAAGCATTCATTTGTGTTACGGTACGATGCAAGCAAAACGTACAATTAACATTTCCAAACTTTCATTAATAGTCAACGGTTGGCTGACAAGGGGTTACTGGACTAATTTTATAGTACTAGGTATTTGCGTAAGTGCACGAGCGTATGTTATGATAACCCCCTTTTTTTCAGTTTTGGGTCATACAAAGGTAATAAGGAGGGCCAGCGTAGGAGCAGAAACAAAATACGAAAAGTGAAAAGAAAGAATATTACGACTTTTACAAAACTTACAGAAAATCGAATGGAAAGAAGGACATTTGAAATAAAAGTGAAAATATATCACGCGCTGTAATGAAAGAAGAATCGTGCGAATAATTATTAGAAGAAACCTCTGAAGTAAGTGCGCTCTTACCGTAACAAATATTACAATGCAGAGAAAATGTATGAAGATTTGCATTAGTTTCTTAATATCTAAGAAGGATGTATAAATGTGCAATGTTAATTTAATAACAAAGGAAAATATGTAAATAAAAGACTATAGATAAAAGAAGTAGGGTAAAAAATGGCCATTACCTCAGTTAACTTCATTCAATTTAATGCCGAATTGAAGAGAAGGAGAATCTGAGTAAGTTAAACAGCGACTGTGAGAGAGAGAAAAGGCGATGAGTTACGTGCAATGGTGTCTTCTAATAAAGGCAGTACTAACGCAAATGTATTTTATAGATGCATAAACTCGACGGATATCATTGATCATAACAACATAGAAAACTTAAAATAACATAAACAAAGATTATCTGCCATTTCTGGTTAAATTTTAAATTTAAAAAAAGGTGTTCTAATAGGTAAACTTTAAATGATCTTTTTTATTTATTCAGTTATACTAAACAAATGCGTAAAAAATACCCCTTTTCTTGCTTTGAATATTGAAATTAATATTGTAAGTTATACGTTATTTCTTATTCTTCTTTTGAGCCCGAATGGGCGTTAGCCCAGAAGGGCTATAAATTTCGTTTTGGCATTTTGCGCGTTTGTTTACTATAAAAGTCTGAATCCATTTTCAAATTGTTGCCACCAAATATTAGAGCCCTGCATTATGCTTAAAGAAATTAAATAATGAAGAATCTGCATGAATGTAGGTATGTTTCTCGCATTGTGAAAAAAAACGATACCTAGAGCCATCCGATTTTGAATAACCTAAGCCTCCACTCGGATATGGGTACCTGGGAGCCCGAATTTTGAATTTCGAATTTGTTTTATTATCTATTTCATATTTCGTAAAACTTTAACGAATTTTTGATTAATGATTTCACAGTCAGCAATAGCAACACTGTCCGGAAAAAATACTTTTATCTTCAGCGCGCGAGGTTTTGTATCGGAAATTCTACAGATATGCTGTTTTTTAAATATTTTATGATACTGCTGTTGAATTGAATTTAATGTGGTTTAAGTGCGAAGAACATGATATTTAATAAATAGAGCTAACACGCAAAACGTTAAAACGCCCTTTTAGGCGTAATGTACAATCAAAAAACTTTCAGATTTTCCTTTTCTTTTTAATCATTTCTTTAAAAGTATTTCTCTGGTATTTTTCGTTATTTCGTTTACAGTTTTTCTAGCCTATCTGCTGCAATGTTCTACTGCATTAGTACAGAAATGCTGACATCTATAGATTGATATTGTTCAGTGTCTAAAAACACTATTTCGATAGCAGTTTAGATCACCTTTAGGAAATGGTTTGATTGAATTTTCTGTGTGTTCAGTATATCATTCATAGTAAAACATTCTTGAATTATAAAAAAATATGTAAATGTCTATGAATTATCAGTAAGAAGCTTTGATAAAAAACAGGTTATCCCACTCGAAAGAGACCTCGAGAAATGTCGCTTTATGTTTAATAAATGAAAATGCATTACGGGGAAAGTGGCTTCCTCCCCACCTGTACACACAGTTCCACCCGGTGCTACATTTTCGTGCATATTGCTGCCAGCGTACACGTTGTATAGTTACGAAGCGGGGTCCCACTTGTCAGAAGACGTAAATTAACAAAACACACTTTTATGGAGCGGTGTCAACCAGCGTGCAGTCGTCCAGGAACGCTGACGATGGACAGATTCACAGAAGATGGACGTATTACGCATTACCACAGCGGCGCATCATCGGGCCAATTTTTTTTGACAATACTGTCACTCATGACTTTGAAGTTTCTAAAAATATGGTAATGATGTGTGATTTTGATTACAATCAAGCAATTACTGGAGACGGGCGCTTTCCGACATACCTCAAAAGATTTTATTTGCAAAATAATAGTCTTTAGTTTTGTAGTGCTGAAGACAATGCACGCGATTTCGTCGAAGACTGCGTATTATTGCGACATATTACGGGAAAACATCGTAACATGAAGAATTCTGTTGCCGCAGGAAAGAGTTTAGATTTGCAAAGGATTTGATGAATTTTATAAACTGCAATAGAACAAACAACTGAATCTACTGAGAATTGTTTTTGATGTTTTTTATTGTATTTTTCTTTTAATCTGTGTTGGGCGCGTTGCGTTGCCCATGAGGCCTATTATTATCTCCAGGAGGGTTGCAGTATGCTCGTGTATTACATTACATTAATGTCACCAGTGAAATGTACCACGCACTGTTTCGGGAATTTGTGAATCATTGGGATGATGAGAGACTGGCACTTGGCTGGTACCATCAAGATGAGGCAACATGCCACACGTCTTTAGACCGAGTATGACTAAGGTGGAATCAAAAGTCCCAGAAGTATTAGGGAAGTTAAGATAGTAAAGTAAGGAAGAGAATAAACATTTCCAAATAATAGCACGTATGCTCATGTTAAAAAAACAGCTTATTTCCAAACATTTTTATGCCAGTAAGGAAGATCATGATACCGTAAATGTAAGTATCTAAGGCAACAGTCATATATGCTCATTTGCCCAACGACGGGTGACCAATAATCCTAAAAATTGCTAATTAGACCTAGGTTCAAAATCCGTTAAGTATAAGGGGTAGCTGCACAAATGTTTACGTAGCTGTTCTTGCGTATAACTTTACTACAAATCAGGTTTCCTGAAAACCTCTTCGATCGAGGTACTCTTCTTTTCGACAGATAACAAGTCAGGAATGAAATTGACCTTCAGTTCTTTTTTACGGACGTCAGCTCTCGTCCACAACAGGGCTTATCGAGCGGATGATTTTGTAAAACAAGAAGATGGTAAACCGCTGGATGAGACGAAGCAGAGTCAGACGTGGTCATCTTAAGGTAAGGTCTAAGAGAGAAATCATTAAAAACTGCGTGCCATTGTTGCTGATATAATGAGAGAGAACTAGCTTTTTTTTCTATCGAAAATTTTTATGTGGGTTCCATATCGCATCAGACTGAAATATGTATGACTATGAATCGTATTTTTTGCATCGTTATTAGAGAAGGATTACAGCGGTATCGTTCTCTTTGTTGTTAGATGCATTACTCTCAATCTAACTTAATTGCCATCGAGTGCTTTCGCTAGTTAGATAAAAGTCACGAATGTGGCGTCTGAAAACGTAAATAACTACGAGCTCAATCTTTCAGATTATTTGGCGAAATAATTCATTAAAACTACGCCCATCATTCCGCATTCTAATGTGAAATATAAAATAGCTACAAAACGATTACCTTCATTAGGAACTCGGTGCCACATAAATTTACGTAAACACAGTTCTAAATTCTGTCGCGATGTTCTGCGATGCCTTCTATCACGTCATTTTTAACAAACTCCGCAATCTTAACGTTTTGAGTATTAGCATCAGTATTACTAATCTCACAACTTTGAAAATACTTCACGTATTCTGTACAGCCATCCAGACGGGATAGTGTCTATTATTGCATACCAAAGGGCCCGGGTTGAAATTCCGTAAAAGGTTTGGATGTTTGTAAGGGTATGCTGTCTGTGCGGTAAGACGGCACATAAAATATACGGCGAGCCAAAATCCTTTAGAGACGTTGACGATAAAGAATGAGGGGTGAAAGCACCTCGGACCGTTCTCTCAGAATTTCTCCTTGGCAGGGAAGTTAGCAGTTAACAAGGCACAGCTGTATTTACACTCATGTCCATAAATTAAGGATAATTCGGAGTCACGCGGAAATCGAACTCTAAAATAAATATATCAGCTGTAAAATCACTACACACATCTTCAAGAATCATATGCAAATTTCAGGAAGTAACCAGATGACACCGATGGTACGTCACAATGACGAGAGTGTGATATATAAGGAATACAGGCAAAGAAGTAAAGTTGTTCGCAGGCGCTTTATAAGCATTTCAGTGCAATAACCGAATAGTTATGACACAAAGGACGCAGTTGGATGATTTTTTACGTGGTAGAACTATCGGCCGTATGGAATATGGGCGTACCCAACTGGAAGTATCAGACGAACTTGGAACTGCCCAGAGTCTCATTTCCAGGCTTTGGCAACGATTCCAAGATGATGGTAATGTGAGTAGACGTTACAGCACAAGTCGCCCCAGAATTACAACGCCGAACGAGGACCGGTATTTGGCAGTTACTGCCAAAAGAAACAGGCGGAGCACAGCCTCAGTCCTCTCTCGTCAGCTCTCTTCAGCCATTGGTACGACAATTTCAAGGCAGACCATGTACAGACGCTTAGGGCAGATTGGTCTATATGATCGTAGACCTGTCAGATTCGTTCCACTTACTGCAACTCACTGTCGCCTGCGATTAGCCTGGAGTAGAGAGCATGCATTGTGGACACCGCAACAGTGGGCTTGTGTGATATTTTCCGACGAGTCCAGGTTAGTGTCTGATTCTCGCCAGACTTTCCTATGGAGAGCTCCAGGTACCCGTTACCACCAAGAAAACATCATTGAACGACACCGTTACGGTGGTGCAGGAGTGCTCGTTTGGGGTGGAATTATTCTGGGTTCCAGAACTGACCTGCATGTTCAGATTGGGACCATGACAAGCCAAATCTATCGGGACGTCATTCTGGAACAACATGTACGTTTGTTTCGGGGCGCCATGGGCGCACAATTTGTGTTTATGGATGACAACGCCCGTCCTCACAGTGCAAACATCGTAAGCGAATGCCTTCAATCGGAGAATATCACCCGTATGGACTGGCCAGCATTCTCACCGGACTTGAATCCAGTAGAGCACGTGTGGGACATGCTTGGCCGACGAGTTGCAGCCCGTGAACCTCCTCCTACATGTCTACCGGAACTTCGGAGAGCATTGCTTTTTGAGTGGTGTAATATCCCCCAATTTCATACTTAGCATGCCTAGGCGTTGTACGGACTATATTGCATCGTCTGGGAGACATACAATGTATTAACAATCATATCAACCATCTAATATTGTTTTTCTTTTGTAAATAGGGTTTTTTTGTAATTTGCTCCAGGAAGAAAAAACCGCTAATTTTTTTAATAATATCAAACATATAGCATCTTTTTTTGCTCTTTACCTTTTGTTTAATAAATAAGCTTTACAAATAAGTCAAATTTGTTTTGCTTCTAACTCTTCCTTTGCCTGATTTTGCATTATCCTTAATTTATGGACATGAGTGTAATATACCAAGGCAGAAGCGCAGGTGCCGGCCTTGCTTCAGCCTGTACATGTTGTTCTGTACAAAGCAGGTTCAAATTTTAATGCTTTTTTCAAAGTACAACACCAGTTAATTTGTAACTTCCTTACAACTGAAGATGAGCGCTGCATATATCCAAAGCGAAATTATTACATATGTGATGTTAGGTAATGCTTTTTTAAGTCAAAAGCCCTTAAAAGATTTTCGTTTTCTGTTTTCATTTCGCAGATTACGCGTCCTACCGAAATAAAATAGCATTTTAGGGAATATTTGTTACAAGCCAGATGAGTAAGAAAACCATATATACTAAGATTGGATTAATTTTGTTTTAAATCTTTTGATTTTTACATCTTTTAATCAAAAATATTTTTACAACTTAATTAAATTAAAAATTAGAAATTCTTTGAAGTATTAAAGAGTAATACAAAATTTTCATATAGTAACCTTTTTAATTAATTAATTAATTAATAAAATTCTAAAATAAATTGTAGGCTGCGATTTATTTTGCGGAAATATTAGTGTATATTCTAGGCCCCGATAATTTCAAGAAATTTGACCATTTCTTTCGAGATAGCTCTGAAAGTGTTGCCATTTTCCCCTGTGATAAAATTACTACCTTATGCATGAGACTCTAAATAGCGACCAAGTGGTACGACCATTGAAAACTAGTAATTCGACTCGGGCTCAAATCACTACGAACGGAATGGATGCAAGGAAATTTTCGTAGTCTTTCCCACGTCTTACGTAAATACGTGACAGTTTTCTTAAAACTTCGCCCATGAAGGCATTCCTCCTTTTAGGCAGACTGATCTCACGTGCTTTTCAATAATTCGCATATTTCAGTCCACTCGAATTATTACATGTTTACGAACGAAAAAATACGGGTTTTTTTCAGAATCCCCCCAATAGTCATATAATATATTAATTTTATAACACATTATAATAAATCTAAAAAAGAGCTATGAAAGAAAATCTATGCTTACGTCGAAATTTTCCAATTTCAAAATCTCGAGAATCATTTACAGTGGTGCCTGCAGATCCTCTACACTTTCGTGCGCTTCACGTATAAACGGCGGGGATTTCCTCATAGTAATTTTCTTATGGGCGGGATGTCCTTGGTCGCTGCAATTATAAAAAGAAACAAATAAGTATCCGTTCCCTCTAAAAAATGACCTTTACTGTTAAAATAAATGTCATTTCGTGAAACAGAATTCTTCGGGTAAGTAAGTCCATATAGCTTCACAGCGTTCGATCTTTCTTGTCGTAATGATAAAAGTAATTGACTTAATACGAATACTGCGAAAATGTGAGTTTAATAATAATTTTAAGGCCTGTGATATATACCGAAATGCATTTGTACAACGGAATTCTGATTATTTGTGTAACGTGGATCAGGGCAATTATAGATTATTGAAAACTCGGATGAAAGACAAAGGGACAATCATTTAGAATCAAATATTGCGTGTATTGAACTTATCAGTGTTTATAATAGAAGTATTTGAGTTTAGATAATGCGAAATTTCCAATAAATCGAATCGAATATTTCGTATAAGGAAACTGCTATATAAATTTGCTCGAAATTTTCTTGATAAGTTCGTTTTCTGTGACTTAAAGTATTCGATGCATTGAACCAGTATTTGAGAATGATGCTGAAATTATTCTCTATATATTTTAATTTTTTGAAAAGCTCTAGTCAGATAGTATTGCCAATATCACTGATATGCCTGAGTTATACCTCAGAGAATAAAGCGAAATTGATTCGTTTAGTGAGTGTTTAAAGCAATAGAATGTATTAAACTCTTCGCATAATTCCTTTGGTAAATTAAATAATAAAGTTTCTAAAATATTCTTTTCATTATACTGTTTACATTAACGGTTTTGTGTAATATTTCGGACGTGTCGGAGTAAAAGAAAAGAAATATTGCTAAACTCAAAGGCAACATTTTACTGACATCTCGAAGAAAGCCTTTTTCGAAGTGGTATTGCTCTTAGTTTCGACGAAATAATGTTGACGTGATTTTGCCAGTTGGCGAGAGGTAAGATCGTAATATTATAGTCTTCAGCACTTTAGAAGTGAGCTACTCAGTAGAGTTCATCACTTAAAAGGCCATTTTGGTTGAGTTTCTTAAAATTAAAATTGATTTTCTTCCGTTAAAATTGATTCTTAAAATTGACTTTCAATTGTTTTCGCAAGTGTTGTTTTATAACATAAGTATCACACATAAAAGAGGCTTCTAATAACTCATAGACTGAAAAATTATTAATTTGTTTTCAATATCGTCTGCATTCACAACAAAATGTGATGCTTGTGACGAAATGTTATACCAATATGTATGTAACAAACTTCTATTATGTTTGTTCTCTCTCTCTCTCCACACACACACACACACACACACACACACACACATACATAGATATTTTTAAAGGTGGTGATGTAGTTTAAAATGCTCGTTTACAGCCTTTAAAACCACATTTAAAAATCATAACACTTAAAAATATCTTTTCACGATTTACGAACCTGCAGCTTACGCGCATTTCGCCTTAGGTTTTAAGCTCTGCTCTCATAGTCCTTTTAGAATTTTCCTCTGACTTTCGAATATATATATAAGTGTATATGCACCTTTCTTTTTGTACATATTTTTATGTTTCTAATTTTCTTCAGGTGGTAAAGATACTCATTAATATTTTGAAATTCTTCTCATTATACTATTTCACATTTAACAAAAACTTCAGTACCAAATGTGGAAGCTTTCAAACATGAAATTTTTAAGTTGAGTTTTAATATTATTGAATAATAAAGGTTTAGTTTTATGGATTAGAAATATAAATATTTTTATTTCAGATAACAAAGAAAGATTTATATAATTTTTAAGCTGTAAGAATTTTAATTTAAACTGATTTTTAAGTCATAATCTATAACACGAACCTTTTATATCGCAAGTTTTTAAAATTATTACTTTGTTAATAATTTCATCATCTTATGAATCATTATTTTTTACTAATACTTTCGTAAAACGCTTTGAAGGGAACATTTAGAATTCTGTTCTCCATTTGACTACTTATCATTATTTACTTTACTTAGGATTTTTATAACGGAATTAAGACAGAACTTTCGTTATTCAAATTTCGGTAAGTAGAATTGAATGTTTATACCTCCATTTAGAAATTTACGTTAAATGTTCATGTAAATTTTATTTTCGCTTGTTCGAAGTATTTTCTTACTCACTTTAATTTTTTTTACGAATATATAGATGGCATATAATTAAATTGAAAATTAAGAAAATTTCTACTTCAGATCGAAGTTGGTTCCTCTAAAAAAATCCATTGAATTTTATTATAAAAACAATATCAGTTTAGGATCGTGTTCCAGATTGCCAATTTTCCACTAAAATGCGTATTTAAGGAATTTAACTATTACAGCATTCTTCTTATGTGCAAAAAATATTTGCATTCCAACCTATATGAGCCGTAAATCTCATTAACTCGAAATTTCGATTAGGTGTTTCAGCTAAAAGGGCTATTAGTTTCGAAACACGATTTTGAGTTGTTTCACCTTAATGCGTTGTTCCACTTTTCGTTCGAGCCTAGTGCCATTCGGAAAAAAAAATTGATATTATTCTTTCATGTTAAATCTGTACGCTATTCGTTAACAAACTAACTGGACGCAGTTGTTAGAAGTACTATTTTTTTTCACTTTTTAATCTGATTGGTTTAAATAAAATGCAGTTAATTCATGATATATCTAAAAAGCATTAAATATCTTTATAAAGTTACATTGCATGTTTTTTCCACTTTTTAAATATACAGAGGCTGTTCGCACATTTTTTAGACGATTTTGGTAAGCGGTAATAAAAATTCGTTTGCTGCAAAAGAAGTAATTGCAATTGTACTATGTTTCTAAAAATCAAAATTATCGTCTGTGGCTTGAAAGTTTTGTTTTTATTCAAAATGGCGAATTTAACAAAGCAGTGGTTCGAAGGCTACATTTACGCTCTTTCCGAAGAGAAATATGCATACTCCGTCATCCAAAAACGATGCGAGAGTCATGGTTTTGTGATATCTAAAGCGTCGATAGGTAATATCATCAACAAGAAAGGAAAAAAAGTCAAATTGGAGCCTCAAGTGGGACAAAAATTCCAAACAAGTATCCAAGAAAAAAACGGACATCTTCGACTATTGCAAAGGTACGTTGTTTAATGTTAAAAGAAAATCCCTCTAGTCAAAGGACAGTTGCAAAATCATTAAAATGCTCGGTGTCCACTGTAAACAAAATGATAGACATTGATTTAAATCTTAAGAAAGCGAAAAAACGCAATGTGCATCGTTTTTTTCCAAGGCATATCGCTCAACGCAGGACACGCTGCAGAATTCTATATGAGAAACACTTATCCAAAGAAAAATGGAAAAAAATTGTCACAATAGGTGAAGCATGGGTGTATTTAAATTATTGTAACAAAAAAAGAGCCATTTATTATCATAAAAGGGGAGAAAAAATTTAAGTACATGGTTGAAAGAATCGAAAGAAAGTTTTTCTAAGGGATTCATGATTGCTGCTGGTTTTTCTTATAATGGCAAGTTAAAAATAAAGAGAGTGCAAACAAATGTCAAGATTAACTCCAAATACTATCAGGAACATATTTTATCGCCAATTTTTACGAATGAAACACCATCGCTTTACCCACAGTGTCATCAATCTGTGAGACTCCATCAGGACAAAGCTAGCAGTCACATATCAAAATCCACTGTAAATTTCCTAAACGAAAGGGAACAAAAAACTGCTATTAAGGCCATACCCTTCACTGATATCTCTACTAAATCTCGTGATGTGTCACCTATGGATTTTTGTGCTTCTCGAACTTTTAAAAACTGCATTATCCAAACGTTGTCCCAAAACCCTAACAAGACTCTGGAAAGCTGTTCGGGAGGAATGGGATAGAATACCTCTTCTGACGCTTCAAAAGACATTATTATCCTGGACATTGCGGTGTCGAAAGATAGTTCAGAATAAGGAAAGTCAAATAGAACATTTAAAACACAAGAATTTTATGTAATTTAGTTTTGTGAATACAATATACATCGTCTAAAAAATGTGCGAACAGCCTCTGTACAGAAGATATATAACGCTCCCATGTTAAGTCTAAATGCATATTCATCTAGTGTCCTGTAAAACGTTTTGACGTTCCACCTCGGCTATGTCTAATGATAATCTCTGCTGATTATCGATGGACATATTAAACTTTGGGTGATCGTTAAAATATTTTTTTTTTAAATTTTTTTTAAATTTAAAAGTATTTTTGCTTGTTCATTTCAGTTTCAAATCAGATTATTCGGCGTCCGATTACATATGTTACAGCACTTCTTTGAATCCACTGTTAGTAAATTTTTGCGTAATTCAAATTTCCTTTTAATCAAATTTGTAAAAAGATCAATAAAACTCCAATGAGAAGTACATAGTATTTATTTCGCAGTACATTGTCCAAACGTTTTGAAAGACATCGTTTCCTTTTAGTGAAACGAAAATTCAAAGTTCTGACTTCATGTACTGTTTTTGATATTGCTACGGTTAAATGCGTGGTTTTATTTCTCCTAAAAAAATTATACACAAAATAATTAGATTTATAAATTATAATGTTTTTGTTACAAATATTAAAAAACTCTGATGTGGACACTACGTGTCTACGCTGTACGCCCTGTTAAATTTTACACATTTTTTACTGGACTTTACTTCATTTGAACTTAAATGCTCGAATTATTCTAAATTAATTAACGGGTACCTCAAGGCAAGTCGAAAATGACATCAAGAATTCCAATTTTGATATGAAGTATCCAGATCAGTTTTTTGTGGAAAGGGAGTCAAACTATAAATTTATTTTTTCATAACAAGTATAAACTTTTCAGAAATATAAGTACAGGATTTAATATAAGCATTAAATATAAGCATTAAAGTTGGACTTTACTATTTGTTGAACATTATTTTTTTAATTATTTTTTTTAATTTCACATTGAAAAAACATAAATATTTTCGTCATTGGAAATACTTCTGTAACTGGAAATACAGAGGCTGTTTGCACATTTTTTACACGATGTCTATTGTATAAATTTAAAAAAAATTAAAAAAAAACATTTTAACGATCACCCAAAGTTTAATATGTCCATCGATAATCAGCAGAGATTATCATTAGACATAGCCGAGGTGGAACGCCAAAACATTTTACAGGACACTAGGTGAATATGCATTTAGACTTAACATGGGAGCGTTATATATCTTCTGTACAGAGGCTGTTCGCACACTTTTTAGACGATGTATATTGTATTCACAAAACTAAATTACATAAAATTCTTGTGTTTTAAATGTTCTATTTGACATCCCTTATTCTTAACTATCTTTCGACAACCCAATTTCCAGGATAATAATGCCTTTTGAAGTGTCAAAAGAGGTATTTTATCCCATTCCTCCCGAGCAGCTTTCCAGAGTCCTGTTAGGGTTTGGGAACAACGTTTGGATAATGCAGTTTTTAAAAGTCCGAAAGGACAAAAATCCATAGGTGACACATCGGGAGATTTAGTAGGGATATCGGTGAAAGGTATGGCCTGGATAATAGTTTTTTGTTATATTTCTTTTAGGAAATTGACAGTGGATTTTGATGTGTGACTGCTAGCTTTGTCCCGATGAAGTCTCACAGATAGATGGCACTGTGGGTAAAGCGATGGTATTTCATTCAGAAAAATTGGCGATAAAATATGTTCCTGATAGTATTTAGAGTTACTCTTGACATTTTTTTACACTCTCTTTATTTTTAACTTGCCATTATAAGAAAATCCAGCAACAATCAGTATCCCTTAGAAAACCTTTTTTTCGATTCTTTGAACCATGTACTTAAATTTTTTTCTCCCCTTTTATGAAAATAAATGGCTCTTTTTTTGTTACAAACATTTAAATACACCCATGCTTCATCTATTGTGACAATTGTTTTCCATTTTTCTTTAGATAAGTGTTTCTCATATAGAATTCTGCACCGTGTCCTGGGTTGAGCGACTTGCTTTGGAAGAAGACGATGCACATTGCGTTTTTTCGCTTTCTTAAGATTTAAATCAACTTTTATCGTTTTGTTTACAGTGGACACCGAGCATTTTAATGATTTTGCAACTGCCCTTTGACTAGGGGGATTTTCTTTTAACATTAAACAACGTACCTTTGCAATAGTCGAAGATGTCCGTTTTTTCCTTGGATACTTGTTTAGAATTTTTCTTCCACTTGAGGCTCCAATTGGACGTTTTTTTCCTTTCCTGTTGATGATATTACCTATCGACGTTTTAGATATCACAAAACCATGACTCTCACATCGTTTTTGGATAACGGAGTATGCATATTTCTCTTCGGAAAGAGCGTAAATGTAGCCTTCGAACCACTGCTTTGTTAAATTCGCCATTTTGAATAAAAACAAAACTTTCAAGCCGTAGACGATAATTTTGACTTTTTAAAACATAGTACAATTGCAATTACTTCTTTTGCAGCAAACGAGTTTTTATTACCGTTTACCAAATTCGTTTAAAATATGTGCAAACAGCCTCTGTATCCAACTAAGACCATCAGTTGATACCAAATACGAGTAAAGGCTGGGCATGGACTTTTAAGTCGGGTAAGGGCGTGGGTACCTATACATATATATACAAATACGCATACATAAGGTAAAGAAATATGAATCGAAACAGAAATCTAATTTAACAATTAAATAATTCCTGTGCTTGAGATGGGAATATCTTTTAGGTTATTCATTTTGACTATTGTTAATCGGTAGTGAAATGTAAATGCCGGAGAATTTTTTTTAAAAGAATAATCGAAGTTTGAAAATATTTATGAAAAACGCGAATAAATTTTACTAATCATCTTCTGTTTAATGTTTCAAATAGAACTTTTTAAGGGGCTAGTGTTTAAAACATCAAACCATGAGGATGAATGAGTGCTGAGCATATCGTTCTTCCTGCCGTTATGTGATTCTAACCGCCGCTAATTAATTGTACAGAAATGCAGATTAACAGTCCTAAAATTCTCATAATAGCAAAAAAAAAACCCGACACGCATATGCAAAAGTCATACAAAAACAGAATATGCATAAAGATAAAAACCTCATATACATATATATATAATCAAAGATTGAATTAATTAATTGAAATTCATTGAAATCTAAATAAATTTCCTAATACTTGTGCAATAGCTGCAGAGGTTGGTTTGTTCGCCTTAAAAAGTCAGTTTCCGATCAATGACGATAACTACTTAATTTGTTGACTATGTTTCATGATCGATTGATTAACACTCTGCGCGGCCAGGGCTTTCGCTAAGAAAGCACAAATTTCCCAAAACTACTACCAGAAATATTTATTTTTTTGATTTAATGTAAAAAATTTATTTTTTTGATTTAATGTAAAAAACTTCCTTGCATTTTATACCTAGATTTATGTACTTTTAATATAGTGCCTTAATTTCTTTGACATATTTTAATATGCACGTATATATACGTTCGTACAGATATTACAAAAAATATTTTTGGCCGTATATATACGGCCTTGCCGGTTAGATGGTTAATTATGAATTACAAAGTTTACATTCCTATTTGTCAAGATTCAATTTAGAGTTTCGTTCTTTTTCTATATAAAAATTTTTTTTTTCGGGATTCACTTTCAATAATTTGGATTATGTCATTCAGACACTCCTACTAACTTTATATCTGGAGATAATATACTTTTAGTAAATACATATGTGTGTATATGTATATATATATATATATACACACATATGTATTTATATATATATACATGTGTACACAAATCCATCCATATATGCATACATACAGACATTTCTCAGTGGGCTCTCAGTAACAGAAAAATACCAAAAATTTTTAGGCAGCTCCTTATCCTGTACACAACAACCCATTTTAATAATAATAATTAAAAAAAAAAACCCAACTATATATTATAGTAGCCTCATACACGTAATTTCAACGTTCTATGGCTAATTGTTTTGAGTTATGCGAGATACATACCTACGTATATACATACAGATGTCACAAAAAATATCTCTTTTGGACCCGTATTAAATCTATTTTACAGTCCATTTTGATAAAAACAGCCCTTTATTCTGTCATTACGTGCAGACTGAAGACGAAAAAAAAGAAAGAAATCGTCCAGATAAATGCGGAAACGGTCAAGATGCATATTTCTGTTGAAATATGATACCGATATGTTTCACTATTACAATATCTCCTTTACTTCGTATAAGGAATACGAATTAAAAAAATTTATACGAAAAAAGTTAATTTACAAATTTTTAAAAATCCGCTTACAAATATAAAATTTGCGATAACACATAACAGAAATATTTATAGGCTACAAAATGTTGACTTTCTCGAAACCACTTTCACGTGAAACTGAAGAAAATTATTCTTCTGTTAGGAGCTAAATCTATCAGATGAGAGCTTTCTGTATATACATAGCTCACAAGCTGTCAAAGAGTAAAATTTGCTCAACGCTTGTTCACTGATATAAGTTCAAATTCCGTCGAAATCCTTTCTTGTGTGGGAGATTCCATGGGATTCCCCGAGTGTAGTTTAAATACGAGCCAGTTTCCGTTAGAAAGTTCTGTACGAAGGCATCTGTAATCTTAGGCATATAGCTTGGAGTAATTTAAATAATCTTATCTGATTTGTGCTTCTGTTGTTAATTATGGGATTTTGCTTTTTGAAATGCTTGCAGGAAGCAATTTTCAAGCATTGTGCAATTTTGTGAAGAATTGTAATTATTATTATCTCCTGCCGATCTGTATAATAATAGAAAGTAAAGTAAGAAATGGAATGTTTTCGATCTAAAAATTTGATCATGAGGTTTCAGTGAATGAGCATTAATTAAGGCTCCAATAACATATTTTTACTTTTTTATGATATCTGTTTGTCTGTCTGTGTATCTGTGTGTCGATATTTCAGCTCTCGATAACTCTTATATGCAAGTTCCAAAAGTTTATATTTTCGGCATTTTAGCTTTCAACATACATAAAAATAGTCAATTAGATTTTGGGTAAAATTAAATGTATTAATCTCAATACTCAGTTTTGTGTTCGTTTCACTTTTGTGTCTAATCCCTTTTCAAATAAAAAGAAGCTGCCACCAGATGTTATCACTATCTAGTACTTTTAAAGGAATAATGCAGCAAATACAAATAATATAGTGAACATAAAAAGTATGGCAACAACTAACACTATATGTGGAAATCTATAAACATTTTATTTTAAGTATTTTGAGCTTTCGTCCATTTTAAATCCATTTCACAATCCGTTTGGGGAAAAAGAGTCCTTTATTCTGTCCGCACATACAGATGTAGAGCAAAAACATGGTTCCAATGTAATCGAGTGAGGTCAAAATGGATATTTTCGTTGAAATACGATACCCGAATTTTGGTGGCGTAATTGGAGAACTATATACCCGAAGTGGCGAAATACGATACCCGAAATTTGGTGTCGTAAGACATTTGGTGACGTCATATTATGTCGCGTAAGTGCGAAGAAAATGATTTTCCATGAAACAACACTGATACCTTAAACTGAGGAAATAATATTATTTTAAATTTAATTTTAGAATATAAATTTTGTAATAATTATTATTAATTTAATTTTACGATAGTGTTACGAATTTTGTACATAGGTAGAGGATTTTAGTTCAGTTATATAGGAAATTGTTGTATTTTTATGTGTAATGTAACACGAAACAAATTTTAAGAGAGAGTTTCTGCCGTGGAACAACAAATTGATGACAGGGTTTCTGCGCTTCCCAAAGAAGCTGATACCTTAAAGAAATTCGTTGCGACGGCAGGGAGCAATTCTGATGGTTTTAAATGTTTATCCATGCCCTGCTCATCTCTCTCCGAAGCTATGCATATATGATGGGAAGACCAGTTGCAAGTATAAAAGACACAATTTTCTATGGAAGCGAATGGAGGGAATTCACAAGCTGAGCTGTATCCTAATCTCATCTCGCCGCTTGTCTGACGGCAGACGCAGCAGATATCCTTCAGACGCTTCCCGAAGGCCAAAGGCTGGATTTCCGAAGCTCTGTCTGGCGTGTTGGAACTGCGCTTTGGGAAAAAGTTTTTAAACGACAACAGAAGACTTTACGGGTGTACGGATTCGTAATGGATTGAATGCACAAGTCCGATAATAGGCTAATAAAAATTTATCCTTTTTACGATGTGTTTGGAGGAAGATTTGTAAGGTTTTAGTTAAACTAACAAAGTTTTATTTTAATTTAAATCTTTCTATCTCTTCTCATGTTTCAACTTCCCGTCAGAAGAAGCGCGCGTTTTCAACGTTATGCTAATTTGAAGTGGAGCCAAGTGCTATTTAAGCAAGTGCTAGAAACCTCTCAGTGTGAGAGAGCTTTTAGTCTCAGATCACGGTCATTCTATTCGACGTTCGCCTGACCAGCTAGCAGTTAAATTCTAAGCCATAGTGCTTGCTACGTGATTGCTTATTGAAATAAATCCAAGTGCGCTAGTATTAGTAAATCTTGCAACGCACCATTTAGTTAGAGGCCAACTCCGCGTATAGCTCTGTGATCAAAGAGTAATTTAATTTCTATTTAACTTTAGTTTAAATTTATCTGATTGTTCATTTTAGACCTAAGTGTGGTCTTTACTTTCTGTATCCCTCCCGAGTTGGGAAGTGGTTGTAAATAATATTGATTTAATAAAAGAGGATTTTTAAATCCCTTTCAAGTGCAGTTATTCTACCACTTAATCACAGTATCTACAACCAGAACATAGCTGCATTCAGCTTCCTGTTCCAGATCAGGACTTAAGGACTTTAAGGAGTTTCACTAAGATGTTTGCCAAGACTACGCACAGAACACTCAGTCCTGACAGATTCATCAAGTTTCGTTGCAGAAGTAAAGAGAAAAATGGAATTTTGCTACAGACATAATACATGTACTGACTGCAGCACAATGACTTTTGTATCACTTATCAAATTCTACCATAAAATTCTGATGCGCACACCATATGACTTCCTTGTACGGCCTATTAAATACATTTTTGCTTTAATCAAATTCATTTTTGCTGCATTTGATTTAAATTGATTTCCTCGAATTTCATTGGAGATCTAGTTCTCATTCAATTAATTCAGTTCTCACTTCGCGATAACGCAAAAATACATGAAACCTCAAAATATCTTCATTAAAATTTGAAAAATATAAAAACATAGAGCACGACACCAAATACACTAAAAACAATTAAAAAAACAATTTTTGCAATTAAAATTACAGTTTCTACGCCATAACAAGCCATTCGGCCAGGGGGCAAGAAGGCAGATTTTTTTCAGTGCTCAAAACTGAAAGTTTACTTTTGGTCTTACTAGTCGAAAAGATACTGAAGGTGCAGAAATGGACTTAGCTGTGTTTCAAATGTAAAACAATATGGCTACTCCGTTAGGCTCAGATGCACTTAAACAACTTTTGAATTGTTTATAATTCTGAAACTATTACATGCAGATTAACTAAAGGTATAAACACATAACTGATTCAATTTTAAAGCAAAAAATGCAGAATTTATCAACTTATAATAAAAAAACCGGAGTTCACCGAGCCGAGACAGAGAGTAAGAATATATTCTAGATATGTTTATATACCTTTGGTGTGGCCGATTGCAACCAAAACGGGAGGTGCACAAGTATTATAGCAGTTCTACATGCAAAATTTCAACGTTCTAAGGTTACTCGTTTTTGAGTTATGCAAGATACATACATACGTACGTACGTATGTACACACGTCAGCAAAAAATCTCTTGTCTATCCATTTCACAATCTGTTTTGGGAAAAATAGGCTTTTATTCTGTCCGTACATACAGACGTAATGCAAAAACATGGTTCAAATGGAGTCGAGAGAGATCAAAATAGTTATTTTCGTTGAAATACGAATATTTTTCGCGATTGCAATATTTCCTTTACTTTGTACAAAGAAGTAAATATAGGATGCTTTTATGTGCGAAAAAGTAATATAAGTTTTTGAAATCATGTTAACTAACGTTAATAATTATATTATAAGAAAAACTTTTATTTTATGCATTAAGAAACAAAGGAGCAAAATTGACTTAAAACCAATTTTTTGTAGTACTTAGGTTTTCTATCTAATTTTCAAATTTTAGTCTTTCGTGTTCAAGGTTATAAAGGAAACGAGCGTCATTATACCAATGTGGGCACTAAAAAAACATATGCCTTGATTTTGTGAATCTTTCTCATCCAAATTTTCGTAGAATTTGCACGAACACGCACAGAAATAAATAAATAAATAAATAAATAGAAAGATATGCAAATTTCAGTACTACCCTTCTAGGTACACAAGTTTGAGTGGATGAGTAGGTGTGAAACCAGGAGAACCTTGATGCCACTTTTTCACACAATGAGAATAAGTTAGACATGCATTCTTCATTCTTTGATAACAGAACATCAGAGTTTGCAAATTTGTCCTTTAATCACACTTAATGAAGAACTGAGAGAATAAATAAAATATCTTTTTCTTTTCCTTTATTAAAATCACACGCAGTATCAGTGAATTCGTGCGCGCTGGTTTTCAATCTGATTTTTTTTCCTGGTTTTTTTAAATATAAAATTAAAAGCAAATAAGAAGGATTCAAGGTATGTTTGTGACATGCCCCAGCATTGCCAATATTACGTTTGGAAGAATCAGAGCATGCCACAAACATATTTACGCTATGGTAATGCATTTTAAACTGCAGATTACGAAGTCACATTGAATGAAATATTTCCCTTGCGACACTCTCCGTACAAATTTCTTTCCTTGCATGGAGAAACAATTTATTCATGCACGCTAGTGGAAAGACGTGAAATAATAGGAAAAACAAACTTAATTAAGTAGGTGTTCTTTTACAGTAATTCAATTTAGTACTTGATACAATTTTTTTGTGGTAATTCTACAATGTATTTTCTGGTAATTCTACAATGCCAAGTTAAATAAGAAAGAAAAATGCTATAGATACACATACTATCGGTACAATTTAAGTTTTCTGATTGTATTTGCCATTTAATAAAATTAGCCCCGTAAATTTTAAGCATAAATATCTCGCAGTTAATTCTTTATTATCGCTGTATGCTTAATACTCCTCTGGTAAAATCTTTTTGCCTTTTCTTTCACAATAAATTTCTCTGTCTTTAGTTTTTATAACTGACAAAATATCTTACACACATTTCAAGAATGAACATTAGTGTTTATACGTCTATCTACCCATTTATATATATTTAAAATACACTGCTGTCCAACCAAATTGCAACACCAAGAAAGACAAGAGATATCACAACAAAATTTATTTAGTAGATAACATGTTGACCAAGTATCAAATGATTAAATTTATAAACTTCTGTGGTTCTTCCAGAATCATTAGCCAGAGTAGCCGCCATTGTTGGAGATCACCGCTGCCACACGCCTTGGCATTCATTCAAAGAGACTTTGGATGTGTTCTTCGGGTACAGCAGACCAAGCAGCTTCCACACGTTGCCAAAGTTGATCTGGTGTGGCAGCTTGGAACGTAATCTGGGTCAGCCGTTCAGCAACCATGGACCACATGTTTTCTATCGGCGAAAGATCCGGAGATCGAGCAGACCAGAGAAGCAATTCAATCTGGCGATTGACGAAGAATCCTTGGACAATGCGTGCCACGTGTGGTAGCGCATTATCCTGTTTAAATATGGCTCAAGGCAAGCCCTGAAGGTAAAGAAGGGCAACTGGCTCCAACACCTCGGAGATGAAGCAATGGTTGCTTAAAATACCGGCAATGCATACTAGAGAAGTGCGAGAGTGATATCCAATACCTCCCCATACCATAATACTCAGTGCAGGATCAGTGTGGCGGTGCATAACGCAGCTGTTCAGCATCCTCTCTCCACGGTGTCTTCAGACTCGAATCTGACCATCGTGGTGTTGCAGACAGAAGTGTGACTCGTCAGTAAAAACAATTTCATTCCATTCTGCCGTCCACATCCTTCTTTTGTCGCAACATTGGCGGCGGAGGCGTCTGTGGTTCTGCGTCAAGGCGAGACGAAGCAATGGACGTCTTGCGGACAGACCACTCTGCTGTAAACGGCGTCGAATGGTACCCGCAGACACTGGATGATGCGTTACAGACTGAATGTGCTGTGCTATGGATCGTGATGTGACTGAGCAATTCGTCACTGCGATGGGCACAATGTTCCTGTCATCACGTGAAGTGGTGCACTTAGGTGGATGCGATCGAACACGTCGGTCCGTCGTACCCTCCTGCATCCAACGGTCACATATCCGCATTAGAGGTGTTTGGTTTCGTCCAACACGACTACCGATTTCTCTGAAAGATAATCCACACTCTTGGTAGGCCGCTATCCTTCCTCTGTCGAACTCGGATTCTTGATCAGACGATGATCTATTTTTACTACGAGGCAGAATTGATAGTTGTTTTTTGAATAAAACACAAAAACACAACTTCCGAGCTTGAAATCGTCGAGAACTCCAAGCCTTAAATAGCGCTTTGAAGTGGCACCACAGGCGCGCGTGATGTGCGTCTGCGCTGAAATTCTAATCATTTGCATATCTCACCTCCGCTAATGCATGTTATAAATTTCATGTTATTTGCATGCTTCCTTCAGGGTGCTGCATTTATGCATTTACGATGGCCAGCAGTGTACATATATATATATATATATTATTAACAAGTAAGAATGCAAAAGCTATAGTACACCCTAAACCCTCTGAATCCTATTCGAAGAAGCACGTTAGTGCCAAAATTACACATTAAATACAATTAAAACTTAAAATCATAAGCAAAAATTCACATGAAAATATAAGTCAAATAATGCCTAGAAAATTGTAATTTTTTTGGCAATATATATATATATATATATTCATTATTAGAAAAGGTGTTCCGTATATCGTCAAGGAACATAAATTTAAATAAAACGATGAATTATTAGAATAAATTTTAGTGAGTATTTTAAACACAAGTATAGGTTATTTAGATTCTGTTGTAGTAAAAATTTAAAAATCGTAAAAATTCTAAAAAATAAAATTTAAAGTACTGAAAAGGTAGCTATTGGCATTTACCGTAGATTAATTGACTTGCCAAGGAATCAAACTAATTCTATATCAATTAACAATAACCGTAAAGTGCCGTAAAAACTATTAAAACCTGTACAGATTTAATAAATACAAAAGAATAATAATTTATTATAAGTTATATAAGTATTTTGTTCTTCATGAGGAAGATATTTCAAATTTGCTTTATTCTTAACTTTCTTAATTTTTTAGTTTTTGCTGTATTATAACTTAAATCAGCCGTTAGTGCACTTTTAATAGAATTAATGGGGTATTTTTTTCATTTCGAAACTGTTTTGGTTTATTACTATTATATAAGCTTTTAGGCATTTTTATTTGGTTTCTCCCCGTTGTTACGGCAATCCTGCTAAATGTTAAGCATCTGGACGTGATTCATTCCTTTCGTAATTATTTGTCGCCCTTCTGTGTTTTTAATTATTACAGATTGAAACTACAAATGTTTTATACTTTGTCACAAAGATGAGAAATATTTGAAATAATTTCCCTAATGGATCATCATAATCATAAATTATCATTTTGGAAGCCAAGGTCTTTTTGAAATTGATTCGACTACACATCTGAAATTTCAGTATGACTTTTATGGTTCCACACTTCTTTAAATGGCAACGCTTGGAGTCATAAAGGCGGATAGACGACTCATTTAGTTTGGTTTGGTTCATTTGGTAAGGATATGTTCCAAGGGGAACTGGATCATATACGCGTTTCATATAGAGAAAATTACGAAATTCTCGATGCAGCCAGCATCGGCAGTCGAACCTCGGGCCGAACTACCTCTGTTCTGCGACTTTAACGCTCAGCCGTTGTCTGACTTGAGAAGAAGTTACACTGCGCGAAAAAAAAAGCAAAGTACAGTTTTTATATCTCCCGTTCTACTGAGCCGATTCACGAAATTCAGATTACGTTTTTCATGTCTCGAAAGCACGACTTAGCACATATATTAGATTTATATGTAGCATTGTTCTAATATAGGTATTTTGACAGAAAATCGAACTTTTTCTGGAGTGACATGGCAATTATTTTTCCCATTTAGATTCTATGATTCAAATTATGTCTAAATATTAAATATTGTAATCTTTGGTACGAAATTTACGGAGAAATTTTTAAATGTATCCTGGCGCATTTTTTTCAGTTTGCGCGAATAATAATTCACATGGTGAACTTCTTAATTCATAGTAATCAATTTTCCTTTCCTTTTTTTCACTGTAAACGAGTGGAAAATACTCACGTTCATTACTTTCAAATAATTTTATCAAAGTGCGTAAACCACATTTGGAGTTATTAGCGCTTGTAACGAGTATCCCAAACTTCAAAACACCCAACAAGTAAATTCCCGTATATCTTAGGAAGTTTTAAATAAAAATGTCTAATGTTTTGCAGGTGTGCCTAAAAATACCTTTGCTTTAAGATGATGTTAAAACTTTTATCGGTTATAATAAAAAAATTTCGAGAAATTTATAAAAGAAATATTTAAAAGTACAAATTTTAAAATTAGATCTTAAAAAATGTGCGAATTATATTTGGATTAAGCCTAAAAATCGAATTCTGGTAGAAGGAATCAAATATGTTTAATAAAAAAGAAGTATTAAAAATATATATCAAACTCAATTAGCATTGAGAAGCTAAAAGTTTGAGAGCTAATTTCTAAAAAAATTACTGCTGCGATTTTTACAAAACTTGACAGTTTGGCATAATTTCAGCTGTAGAATCGAAATATGGAAAAAAAGAGGGCATGTGATTTCAGAAAAAGTCCCATTTTGTGTCAAAATACCTTTATTAGAACAATGCTATATGTAAATCTAATACATAAATCGCGCATTCGAGACATAAAAAATGCAAGTTGAATTTTGTCAATCGGCCCAGTAGAACATATGATATAGACTGTTCCAATTTTTTTGGGCAGTGTACATTTTTTTTCTTGTCAGCCTAAAGGTTGTATAATCTAGTAACAACAGAAGAAAATTGGTAACAAGGTACTTAATTTGCAGCTTAGAAAAAATTCAGAACAAACGCTTAAATCAAATTGCAATGTTATATGCAAAGAACGTAATCCTATGTAAGGTTTGGTTCATCCCTCAAACTTTTCATGAAACAATTACCACTAGCAAAGATTAAAGCCGCTGAATGTAGGCAGAACTAATCGGCTGGTGATCAGTGATAGCTGCTGAAAACTCTCTCTCGAACGGATGTGTTTCATTCAATGGGTAATCGATTTTGCATTAATCGAGATACATACATACGTATGTACATACGTACAAACATCACGAAAAGATCCCTCTTGAATCCATCTTAAATCCATTTTGCAATCCGTTTTAGAAGCAAGAGTCCTTTATTCTGTCTATACGTGCAGACAGACGTCTCTTAACAAAACCATCCAAAGGGATTCGGAAATTGTCAAAATGAAAGTTGTTGTAATTCCGAAATTTTCGGGATTACAATACTTTTTTTGCTTCGTACAAGGAAATACTTTTTTTATTTCTAATAGCAGGCATCAGCTGTTCTAAGCGTTTGCCGGTACCAAAGCCAGACGCGGTGGTCAATTTATTATAAAGGCACTTAATAGATGTCTCCGCCGTGGCCTCATATGAAGGAACAGACAATTTACATCCGTGCTTTCTCCGGGGTTAGAACCGGGGGCCTTCGGTACGGAAGTCAGAGTCACTAATTACTTTTCTATCTGAGCTGCGCGTACAAAGAAGTAAAAAGGACGTATATATAATCAAGAGCAGAAGTTCGGATTGCCCCAATTTTTTTGGGTGGGTATGTGTGTGTGTGTTTGCTCAAAAATGTATTGTCCACAAACTGAAAGTGTTCAACCAGTAACGACGACTGCTACCATCTTTATTGCATCAAATTCTGTAACCGTGTATGTATAATAACCTATGAATGACAATATTTATAACTGTACGCATACGGTTAATCACTACTAAAAATTTAATTTATTTTTGCATTCCGTTTTAATTTAAAAATCGTGTTTTACTTGAGTACCGTGTAAGTACCAGTTTTCTTTGGAGGATTACTCTAAAACAATGTCAGAATTTGTTGTTTAATTTATTATAGTAATGCAAGAGACAACTGTTTTTTTAGAAGGAATTTCTGCGTTTTAATTTTCTTGATATAGTGTATTTAAGTTACGCATAGAAAACAAATAAATATTTAAATTTTGATTCCTTGTTATTTTTTTTGAAGGAGTTTTTTTTTCGATACTGTTTGGCTTTAAATCGGAATTTGAGTGTAACAATCTTGGCTCACGATGCTAATTTTCCGCGTAATGAAACATTAGATTTCAATATAAATCTTTTCCTTCAAAACATTTCTTTTTGTACATCCATTACAATATATTACATATTTATTTTAGTCTCCAACCAAACCCAATTCGGATAACTAATTTAATTCCCGGCAACCATTTATAGCATTCTGTACATATCGTCTTTCATTGTTAAATTGTCTTAAGTTATATATCAAAATTTACAAAATTCCGGCTGCAAGACATAGAGCAGATGTCAAAGTTTTGTAGTTAGTATGGTAATAAATTCCTAAACAACACAATCTCATTAATTACGTAACCTGCCGCCCACCCTGGATAGTGATTAGAGACATTGACAGTCATTACGAAGGTCTCGGGTTCGAATCCTGGAGACAACATGAATATTTGTAAATGTCCGGGCGGCATGCAGGAACTCAAAATATAGGAGGCAAGCCGAAAGCCATCTCGAGAGGTTGGTGACAGGGAAAGAAGGGTGGGAGACTCTCGGAGCTTTCCCCCCCCCGGATGCTCTTCATCGAAATTGCGGGCGGAACTTGAGCAAAGTTGTATTGTCACCTGTATTGTGCTCAAAGCTCTTGCCAACGACAGGCGCAGTCTTGCACGCCTTGCCAAAGTGAATTTCGTTGGCTTGTTCTGACGTTAATGCCAGACACGTGAGACAAATCACAACAACTGCAATAACTTAACCCAGGAGAGCACATATCAAAATGATGAACAGGCGAATGCACACTGAAAAACATTTTTCGCATTCCAAACGTTTTAAATAGATATTTCTAAATATTTGGGTTAGTAAAAGGCAACATTAAACACGAAATTACTAAAAAATAATTTTAATAGGTTATATACTATACTCTAGGTATTGCACTGCACAGATTGGGAGACAATTTTCTGTTCAGATGCGTTTCTTTCTTCTTCGTCAAAAAATAACTTTCTTCCGTCCTCGACTGTTTGGACATCATAAGCATTTTTATGAATGTGTTTAGCATTTTAGTATTCGGTGAGAAATAACAAGCATCAGTGGTCATTTTCCTTCTAACGCAATGTTGCGTTCTAAAAGGTTATTTGAGTTAACCCATTTTACTTACGTTAAAATCTGAATTATATTCTCATTCTTTTCTTTAGTCCACCAGAATATATAAAATGAGAAGCATTTTAAATAAGAGTAAGGACGTAGGCTTGGAGAAATGAGGATCAACGCCCGCTAGGCCAGAGGAGTGGGGAACAATTCCTTTAGTTATTTCCGACACAGGCGAAATTTCTACCAGTTGGTGAGTTACCGATTTGCTTTTGAATATTAGTCTTTCGTACAAACAATCGGGACAAGTGCTAAGATAATTTAACACGAGAAGAAAATAATTTGAATCCCGTGTTGGGTGTTATTCCAGCGGAAATCAATTTGAATTAGTTAAGTCAATTCTGTACCTCAAAGGAAATAAATTTTTGATTTGTAATTATTTCTGACTTTCGAATAGGCATTTCAAAGTCGTTTCTCTTCTCCAGATATCATAATTCATAACCAGGGCAACTGCTGTTGTGAGAAAGAGCTATATATATGTTACGGTGAAACACCGAAATCTGGAGAATGTCGACTTTCACAGATGAATGTCAACATTCACATAGTCGCTTGGTGTATGTCCGAAATATTTTCCAAATACTCTTATTTCTGACTTACACCAGTGAATGTCGACATTCATCATGTACTAATGGTGAATGTTGAATATATGAGGATATTATATTTTCTTCTCCGTAATTCAGTCGCGAAAAAACACACAAGTACTTAAAACACACAATACATTCCAAATGAGAAAGGAAAATAATAGAAGTTAAAAAACTTACTTAATTATACAGTACGTAATAAATGAGAAAATAAAATAATAGTAATAGAAAACTTACTAAATTATGTGATTCAAATCTGATTAATTGCAACAACTTAAACTATTATGAGACTTTGAATTGCACGAGAGGCCCTTGCTTTTACAACTGCATTTATGGGAAACAGCCAGTCGCCTATCTTTTCGACCTACACCAGAGCATATCTGTGATTGTCGACATATACCGGTGAGGGTCCGAATGTACAAGAGTGCAATGTTATATTCGATCTTTCATCGACGTATTTGGTGAATGTTGACATTCTCCGGTGAAAGTCGACATTCTCCAATATCAGTCTTTCACAGTAACATATATACATATTTCCAATATCAGGGTGTAGTCGTTCCTAGGAGTTGGCTACTTCTAAGGCTGGAAGCGGTGGTCTCTTTATTATGGAGGCATCTAATAGGTAGGCCACCATGACTCCTAGACAAATTACACCCATGTCTTCTCCGGGATTTGAATCCCGACCCTTTGTTACGGCACTCATCGTCACTAAGCACTTTTCTGTCTGTACGATACACCCCTCATATGATGATTTTAAATTGAATTCCTTTTCTTTGGAGAGGTTATATGGAAAGTTTTTCTTATTTATAATTTATTGTGAATTATTTGTTTATATATATATAATATTCCTGCATATAAAAGTGCAGTAGCACTTTTAATATAAAAAATAAGATCTAAATTTACGGGTGGGCGGCTTCAAAAATTATAGATTTAAAATAAGGAAAAGATGAACATACACAAATTATATTTCTACGTGTATCTATATGTTGTTTGTATAAAAAAATTACATACCTTATGAAATTAAAAATTTTCACTTTTGGATAATATGAAACGTTCGTCATATTCGTCTTCCATTACACCTTCAGGCACATCATCGAATTATGTTGCATATCATTTTTCGTTCCATTTAAATTGTTAGATATACTATACTTCTTAAATGACTTTTGAACTATGTCGGGTTTAATTTGATTCCATATTTTACTACCCATTCACACACTATTTCTAGACTCACATGACGAGTTTACTCTCCTTTTGTAAATATTTTCTCACCTTCTAACATCCACGTATTCCACTGTCGTTTTAAATTTTCTTTGAATGGCTTATTGATACGCACATCTATAGGCTTAACTAATGACGTTAATCAACGTGGCAAAACTGCAACGTTCTGTATTACATTCTTTCAATAATTTCTTTGTATTATCCGTTAGATGGGATTGGAAAACGTCCGACATTAAAACACTTTCTGCATTTTTTAAAGCAAAAGGAGGTTTTTGGCAAACACTTCTTATCCACAGTTTCACACCCGTTTCATCCTTCCATTCTTGCTCATGAACTCGTATGAAAATACCATTTGGAAAATTACATTTCAGCATTGCCTTTCTTTTAAAAATAACCATGAGTTTAAATTTTGTACTGTTAACCAAGCAGGAAGTTGCTGGAATGAGATGAGATTTTTCGTAATCTGTTGTTTTTCTATGAAGTTTTTGTTGCTTTCATATAATATTTTTATTTACTATCATATCAAACATGACTGAAGTTTCATCCGTATTTCCAATATGTGATAATAAGTATTTTTTTTGCCTTCGTACGCCAGTAACCAATTTGTTTCAGAAGCCTTTGTGACACATTTGGTTTTTCTCTTAGAACTAAAATATTCAGTGGCATAAATTGACTACACTAACTCAAATTTGCTTTAGAGTTGTTCTCATTTTCATTTGCATGTTTTTTTACCCATTTTAAGGCAAATTAATGTAGGTTGTTTCTTGCTACAACTAATCCATTCTGGTGATTTTTAGGACACAGTCCGCAACACTTTCTTGTATCATAGGCCATTTCATTAATCCTTTATGCAAAGATCCTTAAATCTTTGGCATATCTATCACTCGGATTTCATTTTTCTTCCACTTACGTATGGAGCTTTTACAAATACAAAATTACTTGCTGCAGCATGACTTCCATTTTTTTTTCAAATTGAATGACTTTTCATTTGAAACTAGCCCTTTGTCTGTTTCGTTTGACAGAAGCCATATTTATTACTAAAAGAGACACTAGATCAAATGTATTTCAATTGAAGGAAATGCGATTTACTAAAGTCTTTTATGTTCACTTCAAAATCGCTCTTTCAAACGATTGCAGAAAGAGAAAACATCTAACTGGTGATTCGGGTCGGAAGTACATTCTTACAGCCAATTATGTCCCTTTTTTCTCAAAGCCCCTAATAACATTCTTGTTCATACCCGCACCGATCACAACTCATCCCCTTTGCAGAATTGTTTACTCCCTCAAGAATTTCTCCCTCATTGTTCCTCTTACTGCTTGTCAGCAGAGTATACCATTTTTCAAAATCCTTGAAAAAAATCTTCAAATGAATGACTAGAGAAGAGTATTGCACGATTAATGCTGAGATTAGATATCAAACGATAAGGGCAATGCACGTGTATCTTTCATATTTCTTTGTACAGGAAAATGTGTGTGTTAAATAGAGAATATACCTGAAAATTAAGAATTTATTGAAGAAGTGTAGTTTGAAATTATAGGTGCCAGTTTTACGCCACAATATTCGGTATATCTACATATATATGTATATATACATATATAAATATATAATGTGCAGCGGACACCAAGCTAACCGAAGTTACCAGAAACGACAGCAGCGATTAATCCGGTAGCAGTTAAAAAGAAGAGGTGAAAAGAGAAATAACTTGTATTATAATTAACAGAAAATACTGTTAAATATTTACATGCATTTTTAAGGAATTTATTTTAAATTTCACGCTCATTTTGTTGGGAGAAAATAATTCAGTACTGAAAAAAGAGGGAAAGAAAATGTTTTTTGTTTGTTTTTCTCTTGTAATTCTATAGGAATCGTTCGGAAACATAAGATTAAATATTTGTACTCTAAGGTATTTTTCCTGCCTTCCTCACATACCTGCGTAGTGTAATGGTCGGCCTGTTTTCGAGAGGTCCGTGGTTCGACTGCCGGCGAGGGCATTGCTCATTTCTCACATCTCCTGCTTCAAACATCCTAATGTCTCTACAGTACACTTGATTTATTTTTGAAATTTAGCAATTTTTAGATGATTATTTAACAATATTTATCCATTCCAAAGTATTTACACCTAAATTACGCACTGTTGTGTATAAAACCATTGCTAAATAGTGTAACATCTTCTGCTACCACTGTGTTTACTTCAGGAATTATTTTTCTATCTTTTCTGTCACAGAAAGTTTGCTACATTCTGATAATTTGTGATATTAATCTTTCCATCGTCCTTCAACAAACAAATGTTATAATTTTTGGGGGGATAGAGCCACTTAATATTCAACTTTGTTAATCCCCCCCGAGTAACTGAAAGTTGACTGTATACCGAAAAGAAAAACAGCATTTTCTTCTTTGGTGTCAGAAAGTCAGTTATTGTCTTCTTTTGCAATATTTCACAATACTCTGACTACTGTGAATTTTGTTTTCCAGATTTTCCCAGCTAACTCGTGTTCTATATACAAAATATATATGCTCAAGATATGCAGAGAATTATGTATAATATTGGCATCAAACATTTATAACAACACGGACTATTATAAATTTAAACTTCCCAGTTGGGGTGAGTTCCGACATAAATTTCCGTTTTACATATGTAAGATCCCTACACATAAGCCTTTTCATATCACTTCATGTTCGGAGTCACGCGAGACATCGCGCGTGTGCCCTGCAATACGAAGCTCCATTATGAGAAAAGAATTTCCTGTTTGCTTCTTCGTCGAGAAAGGTCACCAAAAATGAAACTGCAAGAGTTTTCGGCATTTTCAAACAAATTGCTTTGACGAAAAAGGAATTTTTCGTCGAGAAGGGTCACCAAAAATGAAACTGCAAGAGTTTTCGGCATTTTCAAACAAATTGCTTTGACGTAAACAACAACGAAACTTGCTTTATCCGTGATTTACCTTCGCATTTACTCTCGGATTAATTTGTAAGTTTATTTGAATTAGCTGCCATTATATTACCCTTCTAATTTGGTAACATTGTATTATATTTATCTCTTGCTCTAACCAGAGAATATAGTGAGCTCAGTTGCACAAAATTGTAAGCCTTTGTGAACTTATGGTTTTTATTTAAGGAAACAAAATGATTATAGAAGATTTTCCTTTAAAAGAAAATTTCATAATCACTTTCTTGATGCTAACTATTTTTACAGGTAATTTATGCATATTCGTCCTCGACAATGATAAAATAAGGTAAAGAATTTGAAAAGTAGTCTGAGTTCCAATGAGCTAAACTATTCAATACATAATATAAAATATTTTCAAAATCATAGATCCAGAAAAGAGTATACTTTGGAATTCTGAATTCTTTGTCCTTAGAGTTTCCACAGAAAACGTCGTGACAAAAACATCGAGGACGAAAACGTCGCGGAGAAACCAAAGCAAAGCGAAACCTTCGTGTTACAAAACATCGTGGGAGAAAAGAAAGAAAAGAGATAACATCGCAGTACTAAAACGTCATGGTACAAAATATCATCGCCGATAATAAAGTAGTTCCAAAACTTCTCAGTTTAAAAACATCGTCGTCGAAAATGTCGTGGTAAAAAATAAAGTACCTACAAATCATCACATGGCGATAATATCGCACGCATGCGTTTTTCAGGTTTTTAAAAGCTGCAAATGCATTTTTGCATAATGATTTGGGAAGGCAACAAGGAAAGAGGGGTTTCATATTTTTGAATGAACTATTAACGTTTTGCTGAAAAAATAATAAGGAAATTTCAGCATTTAAAAATTGAAAATGATTAGAAAATTAATACCACTTTTAACCCTTAATAGAATTTTAAATTTACCTAGTTAATTAACAAATTAACCTGTTTTTTTATAAAGTTTTACTAATAATCTTTCATGAGAAATGCAGCCTAAAACTATTTAGAAAAAGGAAGATAAATAACTGCATGAGGTTACATTTATAAAAATTGCTTAGTTAATTATGAAATTATTTTTTTTCACGTTTGTTAATCTCATATTATTTTCGTGAATTCATGATGAATTTTGTGATTCTATCTTGTTTTGTTTCTGTTTATGCTTAAATGCGTTAACATTTCCTGCGCTTCTAAATCTTTATGCGAATAGGCATTTACAACTTTTAAAACCTGAAAAACGCATGTCTGCGATGTTATCGTCATGTGATGATTTGTAGGTGCTTTATTTTTTACCACGGTTTTTTCGACGGTGATGTTATTAAACTGCGAAGTTTCTGAACCGCTTTATTTTCGACTACGATATTTTGTACCACTTTGTTTTCGACGATATTTTGTACCACGATGTTTTACAACTGCAATGTATTGTGTTTGCTTTTTTTTCTCCTACGATATTTTGTACCATGACGTTTTCGTCTTGCGTTGTTTTCTCCGTGACGCTTTCTTCTGCGATGTTTTTACTGTAACCATACTTAGAATATTTCTCCGTTCATCTGTTTCAAAAGCCTTGTTTAGAACACCTGTAAAATAGTGTGGTAACTGGATAATAATTCCTAGTGCTACTGTCAGCTTATCATTCTGAGACCTGTGCTACATGTAGAAAAAGAGATGTTTGTAATACCTTTTGTTGCACACCTCGAGAGAGAATCTCTCTGTTTTCTTTTGTAAATACACTTTTTTAAATATCTCAGAATCACAAAATTTAACGACACTGCATTATATTTCTCATAAAACAAACAGAAACAAATTTGTCCAACTATTTAATGATTGATGGAAAGAATTATATAATGTCATAATTATAATTTTGTTTCTTCCTTACATTTTTAACTTTGGCGTTTGAGGAATTTGAATAACTACTATATCAATTATAAGGAACGTGATGTGTACACCGCATGTCTTCCTTGTACGGCATATTAAATTATACGTATTTTTCATTTCATTTAAACTAATTAGTTTGAATTAAATCTACTTCGTGGATAGCGCATAAACCGCAATACAATAAATGCACTCTTTAAAATTCCATTAATTTGTTTACGATAGCGACGCTCTGGCACTAGTTCACTTAACAGAGTTACATATAATAAATACATTTTATAATTCAGAATGCACAAAAATTATGTACATCATCTGAACAATTATCTAATCGTTGTTACATGTTCTATTCAAATACTATAATAAATGTAAAACGATGTATAAAAGAAATAAAAAAACAATTTTTCACAGACGATTCAGTATTTCTTATTCAATTAATTCAGCTCTCACTTCGAGAGAAGAAAAAAATACATAAAAATTCAAAATATCTGTATTAAGAATTATGAAGTAAATCTTTAATACTTATTTCCTCGAATAAGTTCCAGAAATGATTAAGCACGATATAATTCGCAATAATAATTTAGTTTCTCTAGATTGGCAACAAATTCACTATTCTGCTAAGTTTCAAACGTAAAGAAATATGGCTGCTATGTTAATTTAAAAAATTAGGCTTAGCCGTACTTAAACAACTTTTATGTTGTTGAGAATTCTACAATTACAGAAAACAGGTTAACTAAAGGCAAAAACACCTTAACCGGAAGATAAGAGCAACATAATTCAACCATTTTTAAAGCAAAAAATGCATAATTTACAAACATATACGAATAAAGAAACTGAGCTCATTTTTCTAATCATATATATATATATACACTGTTGGCCACCCAAATTGGAACACCAAGAAAGACAAGAGATATCACAACAAAATTTATTTAGTAGATAACATGTTGACCAAGTATCAAAGGATTAAATTTATAGACTTCTGTGAAGTGTGGTTCTTCTAGAATCAGTAGCCAGAGTAGTTGTAGGAGATCACCGCTGCCACACGCCTTGGCATTGATTTAAAGAGACTTTGGATGTGTTCTTGGGGTACAGCAGACCATGCAGCTTCCACACGTTGCCAAAGTTGATCTGGTGTGGCAGCTTGGGATGTAATCTGGGTCAGTCGTTCAGCAACCATGGACCACATGTTTTCTATCGGCGAAAGATCCGGAGAGCGAGTCCGCCAGGGGAACAATTCAATCTGGCGATTGTCGAAGAACCCTTGGACAATGCGTGCCACGTGTGGTCGCGGATTATCCTGTTGAAATATGGGTGTGGGCAAGCCCTGAAGGTAAAGAAGGACAACTGGCTCCAACACCTCGGAGATGTAGCGGTGGCTGTTTAAAGTACCGGCAATGCGTACTAGAGGAGTGCGAGAGTGATATCCAATACAGCTCGATATCATAATACCCAGCGCAGGACCAGTATGGCGGTTCATAACGCAGCTGTTCAGCATCCTCTATCCACGGTGTCTCCAAACTCGGATCCGACCATCGTGGTGTTGCAGACAGAAGCGTGACTCGTCAGTAAAGACAATTGCATTCCATTCTGCCGTCCAGATCTTTCTTTCATCGCACCATTGGCGGCGCAGACGTCTGTGATTCTGCGTCAAAGATAGACGAAGCAATGGACGTCTTGAGGACAGACCACTCTGCTGTAAACGGCGTCGAATGGTACGTGCAGACACTGGATGATGCTTTTCAGACTGAATGTGCTGTACTATGGTTCGTTATGTGGCTGAGCGATCCGTTACTGCCATGTGCACTATGTTCCTGTCATCAGGTGAAGTGGTTCACTGAGGTGGGTGCGATCGAACACGTCGGTCCGTCGTACCTTCCTGCATCCAACGGTCACATATTCGCATTACAGTTGTTTGGTTTCGTCCAACACAACTACCGATTTCCCTGTAAGATATTTCACACTCTCGGTAGGCCACTATTCTTCCTCTGTAGAACTCGGATACTTGATCAAACGATGATCGCTGTTTACTACGAGGCATAATTGATCGTTTTTCGAAAAAAACCACAAGAAAAACACAATTGCCGAACTTGAAATCGTCGAAAACTCCAAGCCTTAAATAATGCTTTGTAGTGGCGCCAAAGGCGCGCGTGATTTGCGTCTGTGCTGAAATTCTAATCATTTGCATATCTCACCTCCGCTAATGCATGTTGTAAATTTCATGTTGTTTGCATGTTTCCTTCAGGATGTTTCATTTATCGTGGCCAGCAGTGTATTTATATGATTTTGGTGTGGCCGATTGCAACCAAAATAGGAGGTCTACATCTACAAGTTATAGCAGTCCTATATAGAAAATTTCAACCTTCTGAGGCTACTCGTTTTTGAGTTATGCAAGATACATACATACATACGAACGTACGTATGCACAGACACCAAGAAAAAAATCTCTTTAGAATCATTTTAAATCATTTTTATAATTTTTCTGGGGAAAAGACGTCCTTTACTCCTTAAGTATAGATGTCACCCAAAACACATCGTTAAATTTCATTCGATAGTGGTCAAAATAGATATTTTCCTTGAAATATGATACCCGAAATTTTTCGCGATTACAATACTTCTTTTTTATTTCGTTCAAGGAAGTAAAAATAACGGTGAAGCTGCAATTCGAAACGTAAATAATTTGTCAACAATCTTGTTGTTAATCGATGCTACAGAAGTGTGAAAATACTTCTGTAGCATCGATAAATAATATAATATTAATATCATTTAATAGAAACATTAAAGATGCTCCATTGTTAACAGTAACTTATAGATTTCTGAAGCCAGTGTTTTATTTTTTTCCTTTCTTTCATGCGTAAAGATATATCGTGACTTTGGGAATTATTTTGCATTCAGAGAGTAGATAAATGCTTCGTGTTCTTTCTCACAGTTGCTATGCATCGTTAACCGAGATCACTTTCTTTTTCTTAAAATGGTCCTGTTCTCCAAGTTTCACATGGAGCTTTTGACGTTTCTAAAAAAATGAGAATAGGCTCTCTTTTAGTTTAAAAAGCCGTTGGTCGCTTAATGCGTAGGATTACTAGAGGAAGTGCGAGGATGTTACAGAACAAATAAAATAAACAAAAGATTTTACACACGCAGATATATATTTTTTAGTACAAAGGGGTTTTGTCCCTGAAGGGCTATTGTTTTCGTTTTGCGATTTTGCGTCGGAAACATTAAACGCCGATTCACGTTTGGCACTACTGCCACCAATTATTGCAGCCCTGTATTATATTTAAAGAAATTAAATAATGAAGAATGTTCATAAATGTATGTATGTTTCTCGCTTTGTGATAAAACGACGGTACTTAGAGTCATCGATTTTTCAATGACGTCATCCTGCTGCGAATATGAGCATATGGAAGCCCAAATTTGAAATTTGGAATTTGTTTTATTATCGATTTCATATTTTGCAAGCCTTTAACATTTTTTGATTAACAAACTCAAGGGTTTCAAATCGAGCAATGGCAACATTGTACAGAAAAAACATTTTTATCTACAGCGCGTGAGGCTGTGTGTAGGAAATTCTAAAGATATGCTCAGTTTAAAATTATTTTGCAATATTGTTCTTTAACTGAATTTTATGGTTTAAGTGCGAAGAACATGATAGTTAATAAATAAAGGTAACACACAAAATGTTAAAAAAACGCCTCTTTGGACGTAATCTAAAATCTGAAACCTTTCAGATTTTCTTTTTTTTATTTATTGTGTTTATACATTCAAAATGACCGACCCTATGTAAAATTGGTCGATAATATGAGAAATAAGATGTATAATTAAGATGACTGTAGTTATAATTCTAGCAAATGTGAAAGCTATAAATGAATTGTCAAGTGTACTTAAATAATTACTTTGCTCTATGAGAATAAAATGATGTTTCATAAAATCAAATGCTTTTTCATTTCGCTTCATGTCTATACAGAAATCTCCCATCTTCATCACAGGAGCATTTGTATCTACAGTAAACTCTTCATCCATCAATAAAGTATTCTCAGATTATTTCAATAATGCAACAAGAACATCTAAACAAGAACATCTTCAAATCTCCTGAACAAACAGTTGGATGAATATATACAGATGCTAGACTAAATCTTGAGTATTTAGTAACAATTACATCAACTATACAAATATCGCCTGCTTCTGAATCCTTATTCTCTTACGCTGCTTAGTGGTAAATTCTTTTCATACACAATCTGCTACACTCGCGAACACCACCTGAACGTACGAACTGTCTGCGACAGCTTGCCAGAGGATCTTGCCACTTACACGCGTTCGAGCTTCACAAGGAGCTTTGACTTCAGCAAAATTTCGAGATTTTTGACCCGTTACTATGCGTACATTTTTTGTCAAAGTCTTGATTTTTTTTGTGGGTGTGTTCGCTAATATGCTCTTTTGTCTATCTAGTGGTGTGCACTATGAAAAAGGGGGAGGGGGAACATTCTATGTCTCCCGTTCTACTGGGCCGATTCACGCAGTTCAAATTGCATTTTTTATATCTGGAAAGCGCGACTGCATTTATATTAGATTCATGTATAGCATTGTCCTAACATAGGTATTTTGACATAAAATCGGATTTTTTTCTGAAATAACATACCACGTTTTTTCCATATTTTGATTCTACGACTCAAATTATGCCTATATATTAAATTCTGTAATTTTTGGTGAGAAATTTATGGAGAAATTTAAAACTTTATCTTGGCGCATTTTTTTTTTCAGTTTGCGCCAAGAATAATTCACTTGCCGAACTTCTTAATTTATGCCAACATATTTTCATGTCCCTTTTTTTCTAGTCCACGAGCTGAAAAAAAGTCACCGTTGATACTTTCAAATTTTTTAACGAAGCGCGTAGGCAACATTTTCGTTATCATCGCTTATAATAAATAAACCAATTTTCAAAACTCGCCAAAATGTAAATTCGCCTATATCTTAGGAAATTTTAATAAAAAAACTAATTTTTTGCAGGTATGCTTAGAATTACATTTTACTTCAAGATGATGGTAAAGATTGCATAGTTTATAATTCAAAAGATTTTCGAAAAATTAATAAAATTTGTTTAAAAATAAATCATAAGAAATGGGCGAATGTTATCTGGAATGAACGTAAATTTCGAAATGGAAAAGGAAGAATAAAATAAGTTTAATAAGAAAGGAGATAGTATTAAATATATACTAAATTCAATTTACATGGAGGAGCTAAAATTTTGGGAGCTAATTTTTTAAAATTTATTCCTGCGAATTTTACAAAACTTGGCAGTTTGGAATATTTTGAGTCGTAGAATCGAAATATGGAAGACAAATCGGCATGTCATTCCAGAAAAAGTCCGATTTTCTGTCAACATACCTATATTATAATAACGCTATATATAAATCGAATCATATCCTAAGTTACGTCGTAACGTCAGGTAAATTAGTCAAAAATGTCAGGTAAATTAGTTTTGAAGATACACGTATAAGCATTCGCGCACACCTGAAATAGCGTCTTCGTTTTTGTTTTCCCATCACACCATTATGGAGGAACGTATTCCTGAGTTAAAATTTACTCCTATGACTTTAGAAGATATCTTAATTCAGCTGTTTCTATATGAAACTTCTTTTTACTAGAGAAAGTTATCCTGTAATTAGGAGCCCAAACTATAGGCAGTATGATTTGCTGTTAAATAAAAAGTATCATTTCCTTGACATTTGAAATAAAGCAAGACTTTTTTATTCAAAATCAATGCCCAACACTTGTTTTTGGATGTTAAATATTCCTGCTAGCTCTCAAATATTAGTTAAAATCAGATTTTTAGAATAATATATTTTTATAAATAAATATTATATTTACTGTTTTATCAATAAAAGATGTTTTCACAAAATCAATACCTACACGTGAACTAATTCACAAAATAAAATTAAAAGATATAAAAAAACCTGAAAGCTTTCAGATTTTACATAACGGCCAGAGGAGCGTTTTTTAAACATTTTCTGTGTTACCTTTATTTATTAAATATCACATTGTTCGCATTTAAACCATAAAATTCAATTCAGAAGCAATATCCCAAAATAATTTTAAAATGAGCTTATCTTTAGAATTTCCGATACACGACTCGCGCGCTCGAGATAATTTTTTTTTTTTGTTGTTGTACGGTGTTGCCATTGCTCGCTTTAAAATTGTTCAGTTTCTTAATCAAAAATTTGTTAAAGTGTTACAAAATATGAAATAAATAATGAAAGAAATTCCAAAGTCTAAATTTGGCTTTCCAGATGCCCATATTCGGGTGGAGACGTACGATATTCAAAATTATTTAATTTCTTTAAATCTAACACAGGGCGGCTACAGTTTGAAAAGGGAATGAACGCAGAAAATAAATCGACGCAAAATGCCGAAACGAAATTAATAGCCCTTCTGAGCTAATGCTCCTTTGGGCTAATCAATAATTCTATGAAATTTATCAAATCTTATATGCAAAAGCTATGGGTTTCGTAATCTCGTAAATACATATAATGACTCATTTTTTTCAATTAGAAACATTTATGGGTTGTAACTCAATTCAGTGTTGCAATAAAGTTGATTACGCCGACTTTTCAGTCCCGCCATGTGAAGGCCGAATGAACCACCTGCGGTTATTTTATTTATTACTAGCGGAATTCAGTCTGATGAGATATGGAACATACATAAAAAATTTCGATAGAAAAATAAACTAATTCTCTCATATTATATACGCAGCAATGGCACGCAGTTTTTAATTATTTCTGTCTTTTTAATCAAATGGTAGTAAAGCACAAGTTCCACCCAATGTTTCACCTATATTCAATTTTAATCGATCAAATGTGAAAAATTGATCATAATTGATCAGAAATCAATAATGCGAAAATACAAACAGCCATTCTTCTTTTTATATAGAGATTTTTTAAAACTTAAAAACTTTTGATTAACGAACTTTACGATTTGAAAAGCTAGCAGTAGTAACACTTTTCGAACTAAAGCATTTTTATGTCCAACGCGCCAGACTGTTGTCACTCGGAAAACTGAGTGCGAAAATTAGCGCTTTCGGAGTTCTTAATTAATAGTTCGGCTGATTAATGTCGTACGAAAATAGGAATAGTCGAAATGGCTTCCCACGAATTTTTGGAATCGGGAATAATGTATTTAATGTTTGGCAATGCTATCTGTATTTCATCATAAAACTTAGAAATTTTTTATTAACAAATTCTAGGATTTGAAGCGAGTAGTGGCAACAGCTTTGGAAATCAAGCATATTTTCATCTCCAGCTTGCGAGACTGTTGCCACTCGGAAAAATGAGAACGAAAATTATCGTTTTTCCGAGTTTTTAATTAATATCTCTGATTTTAAATACTTTTTTTGGAAAAAAACCTGACCTTTTCCAGGACCCAAAAAAGAATTGTAGAATGTTCGATGACGATAACTATAATAGTGATTGAATTATTAGAGGACAAAGCAACAGACTTTCCTCTTTATATATAAGGTCCATGACGTCTTTCTCTTTTGCTCTGCTAGCAACAGAGAATTGAACTTTTACGTGATGCAGTCTCTTTCTCATTATTCGTATCTAAGAAACTAATTCAGTTTTTCAACGGACACGCACGCTTTACCCTGTAAGGTTAGTTCCTAATAACGTCTTCCGCCATCACGCAAATCTTGAAGATCCACATTACAGGATGTTATATAGATTTGTTTCTGCCAGCTACGTCTGACAGCTTCAGTCATACACTTGTTCCTAATGCAGTCATAACGGAATTTAAAAGATATTATACGAAGGTAATTCAAAATTTTTGGTTTTAGCTAAGCTGCCTTTTTTTGCTTGGTTTTCGGGCTGAACGTTGCTGGTGTGTTTTAACTATACCGATGTGTTATGCTAACTATACTGTACTTATGTTTTAAAGACCCACAAGTTCTATTTACCACTAAGTTTCAGAAGGACTGCTTTAGATGAAGTTATTGTAGAATTTGACGTAGAAAGCACTTTTGTGGAGTTTGTAGATGGTAAGTAAAATTAAATGCCCAATTTTGGTATAGTGGGAACAAAAAAAGCAGCAATTTCAATAAAGTGAGCGTGAAAATAGAAACTGATGTGAAATTCTTTTATCTACTACGAATCAGTCGACTGACATTTCAAGTACTTAATGTGGTAAGTCTTTTCTAAGTGATTAGCCTTTCACAAAGCAAAAACAGTATTCTATCGAAATGTAATTATTTACTAGTTTATTTACATTTAAACTAAATTATTTGTTTCTAATTATTGTGACTCTTTGCTATTGAGCTTCCTAAACTCAAAAATGAAATGAAATTCACCAATGCGTCCCACTTGTCTAATTCCATGTAGTATTATATAGAACAAAGAAAACGCATCTATAAATTGCTTATACTTATTTATGTAAAGATGCATTTTAGTATTTATATAAATAACTTTATCTCAAACCTTAAAAATAACTCATTCTTTACTTTCTTTATTCTTAAACTTCTTTCATGCAGAAATCCTCAGACTTCCTATTTAGGGGTAACGTAATTTTTCGATTACTAGCAGCCTGTTCCATTTAGCCGTAAAGCGCGTCAGCCCCAATGGGCTGTCAGATTCGAAACGGGATTTTGCACCGTCCATTGTAATGGCTGCATCACTTTTCAAATAGTTGCCACCAAATATTACCGTTCTGTATTATTTCTGAAGAAATAAAATAATAAAGAATCTGCATAAATTTATATATGTGTTCTCGCATTGTGATAAAGCAACGGTACCTAAAGCCATCAAATTTCGAATACTGTAATCCTCCTTCGAATATGGGCATCTAGAAGCCTCTATTTGGGATTTGGGATTTGTTTTATTATTAATTTCAGATTTTGTAACACTTTACCCAATTTTTGATTAAGAAATTCAACGATTTCAAAGCGAGCAGTGGCAACACTGTACGAAAAAAAAATCATTTTTATCTCCAGCGCGTGAGACTGTGTATCGGACATTCTAAAGATAAACTCATTTTAAAATTATTTTGCGACATTGCTGTTGAATTAGATTTTATGGTTTAAGTGCGAAGAGCATAATATTTAATAAATAAAGGTAACACAGAAAACATTAAAAAAACGCTCCTTTGGGCGTAATATAAAATCTGAAAGCTTTCATATTTTTGTGTCTTTTTTTGAGGTGGGGATTCTTAAATCTGTGGTTCCTAATCTTTTCCGACTAATGCAGTATTTAAATTAACCCTTATGATTATGAAGGGTAATGATTAGATTTTGAAATACGGGAATTACTAAAGGGAATATTATATTAACATCAACACTATAATAAAATAATATTTAGATTGATTTTTTAAATATCAAGTGTTTTCACAATTTGTGTATTTACTTCCTTTGAAATTTCAAATTTTTCCTCCTCCGTTCCCATTTATTTATTTAATAATACGATTTTCTTCTTTTTCAAATGGCATCATCATTGGTTTCTCTAAAAGAATTCTTCCTTTTAATCCTTGCAAGCTGAGCAATTGATGATGTTCTTTTATAAACTGACTTGAAACCGCAAAATATCCTTTCCGAAAAATAACAGCAGCCTCCATAAACGAATTGTATGGAGAAGCTTAACTTCCCGAATACGTACAGCAGTTACCTGCTACATTATCGTTTGAAACGAGAATACATAACGGATTATCTCATTGTTGGTCATTTGCATGACAAAACGTGAGGACAATCCTGTCGTAAAAGGATTAATATTAATGTTTGTTGTTATGCAAACTGTATCTACAGAGGCTGTTCGCACATTTTTTAGACGATGCATATTGTATTCACAAAACTAAATTACATAAAATTCTTGTGTTTTAAATGTTCTATTTGACATCCCTTATTCTGAACTGTTTTTCGACACCGCAATTTCCAGAATAATAATGCCTTTTGAAGTGTCAGAAGAGGTAATCTATCCCATTCCTCACGAACAGCTTTCCAGAGTCCTGTTAGGGTTTTGGGACAACGTTTGGATAATGCAGTTTTTATAAGTCCGAAAGCACAAAAATCCATAGGTGACACATCGGGAGATTTAGTAGGGATATCAGTGAAGGGTATGGCCTTGAAACCAGTTTTTTGTTCTTTTTCTTTTAGGAAATTTACAGCGGATTTTGATGTGTGACTGCTAGCTTTGTCCCGATGGAGTGTCACAGATGGATGGCACTGTGGGTAAAGCGATGGTATTTCATTCAGAAAAACTGGGGATAAAATATGTTCCTGATAGTCTTTGGAGTTAATCTTGACATTTTTTTGCTCTCTCTTTATTTTTAACTTGTCATTATAAGAAAAACCAGCAACAATCATGAATCCTTAGAAAAACTTTCTTTCGATTGTTTGAACCATGTACTTAAATTTTTTCTCCCCTTTTAGGATAATAAATGGCTCTTTTTTTGTTACAATCATTTACATACACCCATGCTTCATCTATCGTGACAATTGTTTTCCATTTTTCTTTGGATAAGTGTTTCTCATATAGAATTCTGCAGCGTGTCCTGCGTCGAGCGATATGCTTTGGAAGAAGACGATGCACATTGTGTTTTTTCGCTTTCTTAAAATTTAAATCAACGTTTATCATTTTGTTTACAGTGGACACCGAGCATTTTAATGATTTTGAAACTGTTCTTTGACTAAGGGGATTTTCTTTTAACATTAAACAACGTACCTTTGCAATAGTCCAAGATGTCCGTTTTTTCCTTGGATACTTGTTTGGAATTTTTGTCGATCTTGAAGCTCCAATTTGACGTTTGTTTCCTTTCTTGTTGATGATATTACCTATCGACGCTTTAGCTATCACAAAACCATGACTCTCACATCGTTTTTGGATAACGGAGTATGCATATTTCTCTTCGGAAAGAGCGTCAATGTAGCCTTCGAACCACTGCTTTCTTAAATTCGCCATTTTGAATAAAAACAAAACTTTCAAGCCACAGACGATAATTTTGACTTTTAGAAACATAGTACAATTGCAATTACTTCTTTTGCAGCAAACGAATTTTTTTTACCGTTTACCAAAATCGTCTAAAAAATGTGCGAACAGCCTCTGTAGTTGTTGAAATGAGGAGCGGCGCAGAAGCAAATTTCTTTGGGTTTTTAAGCGTGCATTTAGCACTTCAAGTTTGCTGGGAATTACTGGAGTTCCAACGGTGCAGAGGTTCTTCCGAATTACGCTTCGGAACCTGAGGTTTCCCGTGTTCTATCACCGTTCTTCAGCCATCGTGATGTTTGAAGGCCAATAAAGAGATTCGGTCAACATTACAACTCTTGAAGTTATTGAAGTTCATCTAGGGTACTCGCAATTCATCCTACAGTCCACTTTTAATGAACAACGGAATATACATGGTGTTTTGTCCGTCTATCCCGAAGATGTAGTAAAATTGGTGAGTCAGTGTATTTCTGTTTCTTTTTTATTGGATAATGGAATTTACTATACCTAAGACGGAAAAGCGTGTAGCTAACGCGTATGTTCGTTTGAAAATTTGGTGTTCAAAGTTGAACAATTTGCGGATACTATTTTAATGATAATAGTACAATTTAAATATAATAGTAAAATTTAAATTAGATTCCTCTACAAGAGGATGGGGGGAAAGAACGTTAAAGCGTGAGGAAATAATAACTCTTAATGACCTGTTAGAATGCTTAAAGTGTCATGCCAGAACTCCGCAAGCAGGTAAGTAACAAAGTGTTAAAAAGCAAAACATGAGACACGAATTAACCTCATTGGCTTCAGAGATTCCTGCGCAGTGTTCGTATTGTAAAGCCAATCATTCGGCATTGAAATGTAAAATTTGAATGTTCAGGAACGGGTTAATTTTATCAAGAAAAATAATTTTTGTGTTTTAATTGTTTAGTTTCAAATCATAAAGCTTTCGAGTGTAGAAGTATTCATAAATGTAAGAAATGCTTTAAAACTCATCCCGCATTACTGCATTCCGAAAGAGTTCAAAATGCATGTAATACGTAGAATGCATTTTGAAAGAGTTCAACTACTAGTAAGCTGAAAGTCGTTTTCGATGCTTCAGTTAAAACAACGTCGGGCCTTTCATCGAATGACCTATTGATGGTTGGACCAAGAGTTTAGCAAGAGTTGTTTTCAATTTTTCCGCGGTTCAGAACTTACAAAACTGCGGTTTGTGCCGATGTAGAGAAGATGTTCAGATAAATTCGTGTCCACCCAGAAGTTACAAATTGGCAACGAATACTATGGAGAGATAGTCCTAGTGAGTCCTTGAGTACATTTAGATTAGTAACAGTTACGTATGGGACTGCCTGTGCACCATATTTGTCTACTAAAGGTTTTATTGAAACAACTTGCATTAGATTAAAAATTCAGATTCCCTTTTTCATCACAAATTACCCTTCGCGACTTTTATGTAGATGATTTACTTTCAGGAACACAAACTGAAGAGAAGCAAATGTTTTAGTTCAGAAGTTAAATGAAATGATGTAAAGGAGTGGATTCTGCTTAAAGAAGTATATTTCGAATAGTTCAGCTATATTAGAGAATATTCTCGAGTGCTTACGAAAATCCGGTACTTCTCTAGAAATAGCCAGTGATAAGAAAGGGAAGGTTTTGGGCATTAATTGGAAAACCTCTAGTGATACATTTCTTTTCCAGAATGCATAAGTGGTAACCAGAGTTTACCAAGAGGACTATTTTATCAGAGGCAGCTAAAATCTTGGATCCAATGGATCTATCTCAGACAAATCAGCTCTGATTCTTCAGTCAAGGTTAGTCGTGGTCGCCCGTTCGGCTCGTATTCGAGAGGTTCGAGTCCCGGCGAGGGCATTGCTCATTTTTTATCTCTTCTGTTTTCAAAAAATACCTAATGTCTCTACAAGCGGTATTTTTGGTATTACAGAGCATTTGAAAGTATGAATTTTAAAACCTGCTTTAGAAGAAAGGGAAAAAAGAATAAAAATTTTAAATAAAATGCAGTTTCATTAAAAATAAAGTTCATGAAGTTCAATCAAAAATTCATAAAATGGATTGTACAAATAATCATAATGTCTTAATTTAAGCCTTTACACTTTACGGTTATAAAACACTTCTGGCTTTAATCTGGTATTTCATTTATTATTATCTTTTATTTCTGAGAAACGTGTTATGTGTTAACCGAGGATATGATAAGGAAATTAATTTAAAATATAAATTATCATAAGAACAAAAAGAATGTTACAAAATTGACATGATTTTATTTATTTCAGGCTGATCTTGAATTTCTGAACGCAGAAAAGATTTTTCTTCTTTCAGCTATGGCTATTCAGCTCCAAAAGGAAACATTTATCCAAGAGATTTTCGGTAAAATCGACGAATATTTAAATACTGGAGGTAAGTGAACTATTTAATTTCAGTACTTGAAATTAGAGTGAATGAAATTAATAAATCACTTCCCGGAGATATGTTTTCTACGTAGTCGAAGCAACTTCGAAAATCACCTCGCATTAAAACGCGATTTTCAGATATTAAAGTCATTTAATGTTTAGAATTGTTAGAATTTTGCTGAATTAAGTACCATCTATTGACTCGTTTCTTGTAAATTAATTTAATTAGGTTCACAGGAAATCGGGGAAATGTATTCACAGCTAGGAAATGTATTCACAGCACACATTCGAAGTCAAGCATAATAATTATTAATAACAATTTTAAGGCCATATTTAGTATTCTCTCACGTAAATAATTTATTATGTAAATTGCCTCTTAGTGTAAAAATTATCAACTCTGATTCTTCTTTGCTTTTGATCATAAAACAATTGTAATTCAAATGACAGTTAACAAATAATGTACACTGCGAAAAAAAAGTTCTATATCTTGGGACGATTGACGATATTCAACTTGCGTTTTTCATGTCTCGAAAGCGCGACTTAGGATATGTATTAGATTTATATATAGCATTGATCTAATATATGTATTTTGACATAAAATCGGACTTCTCAATGT
>KK120880.1:123104-202603 GCA_000611955.2 Stegodyphus mimosarum
AGTAAGAGGTTTGAAGCGTTGAAGTAGGTTGTAAGAGAATGAGGAGGAGATATTATAGGAAATCAGGCAGTGATCGCTTAGGGTGACTGTATCTTCTACCTTCCAATCAATAATTCTTGAAGCTAGACGGCGATCGGAGATTGTTAAATCTGGCCATCCTCTTGCTCTAGGAGTTAGAAACGTGGGTGGAGAAAAGACTTGGTTACATTCAAACAGTAGGAATTAATGTAAAGTAAATAAATTCGTTCGCGAACGTTAACTTGCTCTTCGAAAGCAGTGCCTTGTATACAAATTTGTAACGCAAAGCCAAACGAATTCATTAAATCTAACACATACACCGCATTTAATACAATATTAAAGGCACATAGAAAATAAGAAAACTGAATTAAATTTCAATGTAGATCAATTAAAAGTTTTCCTAGTGTGATTTGATTTTGTCTTTGTTCTCAAATATTCCTAAAGCAAGACATGTCAATGCCATTGTTAATGTTGATAATAAAGCTTAGTACTGATTTATCAGGATGATAACGTTCTATGAACGTTCGTACCTTAGCTTGTTTCTCACAAATTTCGCGGATCAAAGAACTAAACACATTTTCCCTTCCATCTTCTTCTGAAGACATTTTCTTCATCCCATTAACTGCATTTTGGAATTGACTTCTTCATATTTAGAAGCATTTTTCTTCATCCAAGATATTTTTCTTTTGAAACATTTGCTCATGATATAAGATTCCTCCTATCATTTTAATACTAACTGATTGTTAAGTTCGTTTTGAATCATCGAAATAAAAGTTAGTAGTAAAATAATTAAAATACATATGCAAATTGCCGCTACAAGTAGGAAACTGAGTAAGTCTTCAGAAAATTAATCTGCAGTATTTATAATAAAGTGTGAAGCAAGTTCTAAATTACCAATTTGTGCCGTCCACTGGGCCATAGAAGCGCAAAACATCCGACGAGATATAGACTCCAGAAGCTCTATAAGAAGTGTAGTTTTCATGCCGTTACGTATCTCTACGCAATCAGCTCCTTGTAGAGAGGCCTAAAACTGTTTTATGCGGAAGCTACGTTCCACAGCAAGTTAAATGTCATTCCGAGTGTGTTCAATAACACTGAATTCGGATGATTTATATAATTACGGTAAGAATCAAACTGAATATTTCTCTAAACATAATTTTGTTTCCCTCGACTTGCGTAGAGGCATATTATCCTGCTTAAAAAGGATAAACTCGTCAAAATGAACACAGGGCGTAAACTGCTGTAAATTATCAAAACGACGAGCATATCATATTCTCTAGTCAGTGATGTTTGTAAGCATATCACAATTCAGTGCAAATAAATAGGCTTGTTTTATAATGCAGCCAATACTTATACAATACAGTATATTCTCTTATTGACATGTTACGTCCATGGCTTCATGATGTTTCTTCAAGCATAGATCGTTTCATCTGCACAAAATAGTTTGAAACGTAGCTGGTTACATCTGGTTTCGTATCTCCATTCTTCAAACTTCCAATAGCCATAATTGCAACATCTGTACATGTTTAAATACATATAGTAAACTTTATAATCACGAATTGTCAACAGACCCCAAGCACGGTTTATGTTGTATGGATTCTGGTACGTAATGCTGCTACAGTTAAGTTTATTAAATGGTTAACCACGCTGAAATATATAGAAAAAACCAATCGTTACCTGAAACTACACTTATAGTTATAAGGTAGTTCTCTCCGCCTTCTCGGCATGCCTTCGTGGTGTAGCGGTCAGCATGCTCGACGTGTAACAGAGAGGTCCGTGGTTCGATTCCCGGCGAGGAGAGTGCTCTTTCTTTCATTCTTCTGCTTCCAAAAAAAAATCCTAATGACTGCACATAGTTACAAAATCATCTTCGCTCGTCAATTAGAAAATCTTTATTAAAATGTACTCACATTCGAAAGATAACAAAATTAGTCTTAATTATTAGCAATAGGATTGCTTACCAAAAGACGTTTTTGTCGTCATAATTACTTTCAAGGTGGATTTATTAGATGCAGGAATTTTTTTTAATGCTGGTGATCATTCGTATATTAAAGTGTTAAAATATTCAAGAATTCGGAGTATAATATGGGATGTTCGTTTAGAATAATCACGATTTTATCGTCCGTCAGGTTGCCTTCAGTTACCAAAATCTTTTTAAAATAAACAGAATAAAAAAAGAACAAAACGCTGAAACCGGACAAGCATGATACAGTAATGTCGAATGAAAATGATTACGGTGTTCAGAAATATTAATATGAAGTATTTTTAGTATTAATTGACTCCACACAATGCTTGCTGAAATAATGAAAGCAACAAAAGCGTTTCTTGATAAAATTTTTATAATTTTTGAAAAAGCTTCTTTGAAAATAGTTAAAGCTAATATCTTTCCTTTTATGATTAAATGGCATACTTTCTACAGTCACAACAAATTTAGCAAAAATAGCTAAATAATGTTTTGGAAATGTTTACCAAAAATATGCTCTAATATTTATGGCTTTAGCGAATTAAAAAGAAATTTAAATAGCTCTGGCAAATTAATTTATGGAACTGCAAAAAGTTATATTTTTCAGGTAATAATATCTCTGTTATAATTTTTTTTCGAATTTAAATATCAGAAAAAGCTCTATAAATGTTCACAGATATCTCTACATTATGCACAGAGTTACAGACACAATCGATGACGTGCACAAATCTCATTACTATGAGTCTCATTACTATGAGTTTACTATGAGTCTCATTACTATGAGTATCGCTCTTGAGTATCAGTTTTCCAACTGTAGCGTTTGCTGTCAAATGAACCCTCTGAACGTTAAGGACGTAAAATTCCGTCAGTGCTGTACGATAAAAATCATTATCTTTGCAGTTTTAGGAGAGAGCTGAAAGAAATAAATATAAATACTTAAGGTCTGGCTTAACTTAGTTTGCCTTATACTGTCTAATTTACCTTGCTTAAAATGATTAACATTATTCGAAAATTATATTTTCCGCTGCTTAGTACTGGCTTTGAACAGCTAAACCAAAAACCCCGGCAATTCCCATCAGCGCAGCAACTGCTAATTTGTTCTTTCGAGAGTTTGCTGAATCATGGGATCTTACAGCTTTAGTACCGCCAATTCAAGCTGTCATTTACCATTTAAATATGCGATATTTAAATATGTAATATAGTACTGAAACAGGTAGGCCATATTAATACCATATGAACTTAAATTAATTTAAATGCTTAAATTAATTTAAGCTTGACTGATTTTAAGAAGCGCAAAAAAGAATTAACACGGAAATAATTGGTTAATTTAAATAAACCATACAGGATTAATTGATTAGATACGTGTATGTAGAGCTAATATTCTATAAAAATGGCTATGATTTCATTTCTAATTGTTTTACATTTTTTTGTTTAAATTTATGATTTCTTCAATTACGATGCTTGTAGTTTAATTTAGAAGAGTAACAGATAAGTTATAATGATAATTTAGAAGAGTAATAGATAAATTATAATGGTAATTTAGAAGAGTAACAGATAAGTTATAATATATATTATAATATAAGTTATATTTTTAAAAGCAAGAATTTTAGTTTCCTAAACTACTAAAAGTAAGAGTAAAGTTTTAGTTTTCTAAACTACTTCTTCAAATCTGGCTATTATCTTTTCTTTGTAGCTTCTGACGATTTTTCCCTTTCCTCAGTCACTAAACTGTGGTTCCTTAAATTTCACTTTCAAAGATAAATTCCTGTAGAGCTTAAGTGGATCTTTTCTATTCCTAGAAAAATAAATGTTCACAAAACTTAATTGCTAATTAAAGAAGAGTAGTCGGCAAAAAATTACCTGAATGAAATACCATTGAAAAAAAGACTGCTATTTGCTTTTTTTTCGATGACACATTTTCTTAATATATTAAAGTAAATTTTTCATCATCCCAACATATGTTTTTTCTCTCCAAATTCTAGATCCCATCATTCGAGAATGGTTCCTAATAAAGAGCAAATTCTGGCCTACATTTCTCTGCACGATGTACCTGATTGTTGTCAAAGTAATCGGCCCATCCTTCATGAGAGACAGAAAGCCTTTTGAACTGAGAAAGACCCTGATTGTATATAATTTATTCCTGGTGATTACATATTCGGCCACTATATATGTTGTAAGTATATGGATTGGGAATATTCTTCTTTTGAAATATATATATATATACACTGGTGTGCAAAAATTAAGGACGACACGGTTTTTTTTTTCAATATAACTTTGTACAAAGGCTTTCCAAATCAACACATTTAATAGCGTAAGATCCCCAATACGTAAGGACATGAGTAATGTAAGCAACACTTACTAAAAGAGAAATCAGAGGGATAAAAAGAAGCTTTATTGAAAAAGTAGCATGGAGCGCAATGCGACTGAAGGCCGAAACATCCCTGTGATGGGTGTCCAGCAAGAAACATCCGGTCTTTAATAGGGGATATGATCTCCCCTGACTGCTAGGCAGGTTTCACATCATTTGTGCATGCTGGATATGTGGTTGTTAATGAGCTGTTGAGACACTGCTGCTCGTTCCTCTTGTAGCACCAATCGCAGTTTCGGAATCGTTACTGGCGATAAGTTACGTGCTGCCACGGGTCTCCCTAGTAAGTTCCGTACATGCTTGACGGGATTTAGATCCAGAGACCTTGCCGACCAATCCATGTGTTCAATATCTTCACTCTCCAACAGCTCTTCGACAGTAACTGTGCGATGAGGTGGAGCGTTGTCGTCCATGAAGAGGAACTGAGGACCCATAGCCCTTGTGAAAAGACGCATGTAAGGAAGAAGAACCTCGTTACAATAGCAGTCCCAGGTGACGAACCTCCTTGGGAGATATGAAGGTCGGTCCGGCTACCAAGCATTATGTCTGCTCGAACGAGAACTCCGCGACCTCCAAAACAGTCCCTTTTGATGATGTTGAAGGGGTTATTGCGTGTTCCCCGCTCTGTCCAGATGTGTATGTGTCTAGAATCGCAACTCAGACTAAATCTGCTCTCATCTGTAAAGAGTACTCGTCCCCATTCATTGTCTCTCCAATTCCGGTGTTCCCGGCACCACAGAGAACGCCTTCTCCGATGGGCAGGCGTTAGAGGTACACACCGTACAGGGCGTCGTGCAAACAGACCACCACCGTGCAGTCTTCTGGCCACGGTAAAACGCGATATCGGTCGTCCAGTCGCCTGTGTCGTGTGTCTAGCGATTTCTCCCGCTGTCTGCCACCTGTTTCTTCTGGCCTGTAAGGCAATATACCGGTCATCTGCGGGTGTGGTTCCTGTGGACGACCACTACTAAACCCCCAGATAGCTGTTCCTGTAGTTTGAAATTGTCTTCAAAGTCGTAAAACGATGCTGTGAGCAATTACGAATTCTGCAGCCACACTAGACACACTGCGGCCTTCCTCCAACTTCCCAATGATTCGACCTCGGGTAAAAGCATCCAGATGTCGTCTAACAGATTGATTATTCGCCATTTCTCGCTGAGGCAGCAACTCGGTGTGATTTTAACTGCTATACGGCGTGCAATCTCTTTGCCAGAAATAGTGATCTTACACCGACAACATGCTTCATACTACTCAGACACTCCCCCATTACGTCTAACTGCATATCTGCGCATGTGCTACCGTACATCACCTTACTTAATCTCCTGATTGGTCTTTCTGTCCGCTCTGGCTCTTCGTTTAGCTCATATGCTAATTTTTCGACTTCGTCCTTAATGCGTCCTTAATGTCCTTAATGTGTGTGTGTGTGTGTGCGTGTGCATGTGAAGAAAATATAATATTCTCATATAGTCAACATTCACCATTAGTACATGGTGCATGTCGACATTCACCGGTGTAAGTCAGAAATATTCACCGGTGAAAGTCGACATTCTCCAGATTTCGGTGTTTCACCGTAACATATATATATATATATATATATATATATAGAATATATAAAAGAAAATTATATCTTTGCAATGTGAAGTGAAATAAGGTAGCAAGTGTGTATTGTGGAATTTATTAACTGAAATTTGTAAATGGTTAAACTAGAATTGAGAAATAAAATCTCTATTCCAATTTTACATTTCTATTCAAATTTATTAAATCCGAATTTAAATTTTAAATTCTAGTTTCGTTTTCTATTTTTAAGTATTCGTTTTTTCTTCTAATAAAAAACTAATTCGTTTTTTATTTTTAAGTATTGTTCCCTTTGACTACTATATTTATTTTTGAAATCAATTGTAATTAATTGTGTATTTTGAAATTAATTGTAATTAATTATTGTCATCCGAAAATCAAGCGAACGATAGGAAAATGAATCATATCGTCAGAAAATGAAGCTCGTAAGCGTATGATAGATTGGAATAAAGATTTTGTTCAGTTATGGGAAATGACGAACCGCATTTCTCATGAACTATCGGCGGTTGTATGGAGAGGTTCCAATGCCCCTTGATAAGTCAGGAAGTTTTCTATGGAATGAGCAATAATTCTCTTGTTTTATTCCTTAGGCTTTTATTTTAATTAACAATTCTAGTTCAGTTATTTACATATTCCAATTAATAATTTTCACAATAATACACATTTTCTATCAAAATTACACTTAACATTTCATAGGAGAAAATTTTCTTTTATGTATTAAATTAAATTTTATCTTTATAGCAATAACGCAGAATTTTGCTTTTTAAGTCTGTTAAATTTAAAATTCATTAACTTAATAGGGTTGTTGTTAATCTAATAGGTTTTTTTTCTTCTAGTTTTTCTTCATATATATATACGTACATATATATATTGGAATATAGAATTTATTGACATAATTCTTCTCCCTTTTGGCCTCAATTTTACCACACGAAAATTGAGAGAGGAAGATCATACGATGTTATATGAATTTGGAGAGAAGGGGTAAAGGAGGATTTTATATGATCCCGTGAACCCCTGCCTATCCCGTGAACTACGGGTAAAAGCAAAATTTTGTTTTTAAGTTGCTTAATTTATATCCGAAAATTCATTCATGCTAAAGACTTATAGCAGCAATGTAAACTGTTTTATGTTAATTAACGAATTTTTATGATTTAAACATTTACTGTAGCTTCTTCTTTCCGCTAGACCTCAACAAAATGCAAATGAGCTCGTAGAGTATTTAACTCAACACTTTTGATAGTTTTAGATATAGGACTACTGGCAGTAGCACTTGCAGCTTTATTTCCTCTCGTCCAGCTCTGTCCGTTAATATTTCGGATTCAGCCATTTTACTAACCGACGTTAAGACGCGCCATTAAGATTTTAAACCATCTTAGATAAGTCATTTTGTAGAGACATTAGGTTATTTCGTAGCAAGAGACATGAAAAATTAGCAGCGCCTTCGCCGGGAATCGAACCACGGACCTCTGAAATACCGGCTCAGTGTGCTGACCATTACACCACGAAGGCATGCGAAGAAAGAGGGAGAAATACCTTATAATTTTTCCATGATACTTCTCAGTTTGAAATTTAAGCTTTGTTATTTTAAATATCTGCAAGTGGTGGAGTTTTGTTGTGCACACGGGTTACGCTTTCTGTTCATTTCAGATTAAATAAAAAAGTTATTTAACACGTATTTTATACTTCAGATCTAATATATTTCAGACGGGGCTATTAGTTTCTGGTTAGTCTAATAGGGTTTGAACACTCGTTAGTATTTAAGCAAAGATTAATATATAGAATATACTAGTGTCCTTAGTATATTACTGCAACATGAACCACAGTAAGAACAAAAACTAGCATTTAACTATTGCAACTACTTTGCTCTTTCCGAAGGAGGCTAGACATTCACTCCCTTGCAGTATAAAGATGCATTTCCTCCTTTTACTGTGACATTACATTTGAGTTCCACTAACCAGTTTGATTTTAGTTTACATCTCTAATTTACTTATATCGTCACGGGTTCGCTCATTCCGGATATTAAGGCGATAAGAAGTTTAGTACAAATTTTGAAAAATAGCTCGTAAGAGTATGATTAGTTTGGACTACCATTGACTGCTTGTCGTCTAACTTGGCATTTGGCAAATAATGGCTGCTTTCTACAAGGCAAAAATCGTAAAGTTTACCTGGTCGTTAAGTTCAGATTCTGAGAACAGTCAATCCGCGAATTTGTAGCCTGTCTTAGAATATAAGTAGATTTTATACTTGCAAGACATTTAAAGTTCAACTTTTGCATTCACCGCCAGGTCTAAGCGACTGGTAATTTTGTGTTGAAATATGTTCTGTTCAACTCACACAGTAATGAGTTAATAAATTTAAGAATAATTTGAATACTTGTGTCTGCATGATTTTAGATTTCGTTTTTTAATTTTCAACTGCAAGGTTCTTGACATGAACAAGATAACATAACAAAATACATAATAAGATACACAAACAGAAAAAATACAGAAGTCATTGATTCATGCGCAATATCGCTCAGTCTCAGATTTTCCAGGAATTGCAGTGCGCTGCACAAGATGATCTCTATCAACAACACCATTGCTGCATAATGGGAAGGTTAGAATTAGCAGGATACCAATGCGAATTATGTGCGCCACCAAGCAATCATGTCCAGCAATTAGTCACAACATCACCACAGCTATAGGACAAGAACAATCAGGGATATTTTCCTGAACAGCCTTTAATCAACACTTTGTAGAATTTCTGCACAGTAAGACTTGATGGAAGTTACAGGCTAAAATGTGCTTAATAATACGTGTAGCAGTTGAAATAGAAATATGATTTTTAAACCTCTGTTGAAAAATGGATCTTATTTCAGATGACAGATCGGCTTGTTCATTACCCTTCACTATGCAATGGGCCTGCATCCACAGGAAGGTAACGTGGATTTCTTTCCTCTTGAGCTGTTGCAAATAAATTCTACATTGTAATATATCTAAAGGTGTAGTTGCTACATCAGAAGCAATAGCCTGAATAACTTCGAGTCAGACGGTATCACAACAGAAACCAGTTCGAAAATGTCCGATTGGAACATTAAATACTAACAATTCACAAACTATTCTTGCACCGACATTTAGTGGTTCTTTTTATAGGCTAGGTTATAAAGTTCCAAACAAGTATTTACTGCTTCTTATTTACAAGGATTAGCCAGCCGTACTAGATACTTTATCTTACCATTTAGATTAAAAATAAGACACTGTTACAGGACTCTTTGGACAAAGTCAAGTTGGGTCATTAAATTCCTTGGTCTTTATTAACTTTTCGTAGAATATCGCTGTTGTCTTTTATCAGGCTCTCAACAGATTTATTCTCTGTCAAAAGAAGCATTGCGTCAGTCGACGTGGTCTTAACAACGCCGGTAATTAAAAAAAACGTGCTAGGCTCTGCAAATTCTCTAGTTTTCTCAAGACTCCTTAGAACTAATAGTAACCAGTGGTTCAAAGCAGTAAGTAAGTACCGGCGGAATAAAAGCTTTATGAGTATTGTTTACAAATGAGTGAGTACATACCCAGAAACAACCAGCCAGAGACAGATTTAGTAAACTGATGAGATACATATTCAATGTGGTACTTCCAGTTTATATTATTATCAATCACAACTCCGAGATAGGTGATCTTCTGACATATATCTAAAGGACGATTTAAGAAGTAAATATCAAGTTCTGTTTTTGTGTGTGCAAGAGAGAAGTTCTGATGAGCAATCTTACCAGTATTAACAACTACGTTATTAATATTACACCTATTTTCTAATAGTACAAGAGCAGCACCAAGGGTCTCCTCGATTACACTCTTTGCAACCTTCTTCTGTGATTGTGTCCAAAAGACGATATCATCTGCAAATAAAAGGCAACGAATTTGAAACGTATTATTTATTTTAATTTGCTTTATATGAAATCTGTTATATATATTATATATATATATATATATAAATTTCAGACTGTTCACTGGTTACGATGCACATGTTAGGGTTAATTCTTACTTCTTGATATATCAACAGATATATATTTTCGTATTTACTTTTTATGTTTGTTTTTACTGACTGCAAAGCATATGTGAGTGTTGAGTATCATCTTTCTCCTTTATATATATATACATAGATATACAATTTTTCGCCATTTAAATTAAAGTAAAACAAGCGAAGTATGATTATTTGCTGGAGAAAATCGTTTGGCTGTGGAATATCTTGATCTAAGCATTGTCAATTGCCAGAAAGTAAGATTGTATGACAAGTGAAGATATTTTAACTTTACTACAGTAAAGCTGATTAACTGGAACGCAGTCTTCGTTAAAAGTAATAGGAAATGATTCATAATTAGATGTATTAAAATTGTTTGTTCGGAAGTCGAACAGCAGCAAAAAGAAATGATTTTACTTTCACAAACTTTGACAAATAATCAAATTCTACTGGCATTTATTAAAATACAGTTTATGAAAGCTGAAGTAATCTACGACTTATGAAGTTTTATCACATTCTGATGCCCATTCTTAAACCTAAGAAGAGTAACGGAGTAGGATGGGTTACAGGTATTCAGAGTACGTATAAATGTAAATTTTGTAATTTTTCTGTAAATTTCTCTATCAGGCTCTGGCCTTGACTAACAGATTGGCCACATTCATTTCTAACGTTGCTTTTATAACCCGATTAGCGTGAAGGCTGTTATTCTTTCTAACAAATTTTCCTTCTCCCCCCGCACATTTCTTCTTGCTTTTCCCAGAATTTAATTTTAATGTCTTCTTTGATTTGGAGGAACAGTTTTTAAGTTCTCAGTTGCTTTTTTTACCAATATTAATTAATGGGATTAAAAATTGCCAAGAGTAACCCCTTAGCAAATTCTTAAGTCTCCTGTATGTAGCGGTCAACAGTTTCCTCACATTTTCATCATGCGAGTACAGTTACATTTGGCCAATTCCATTTATTCCTTTTGTCTTTAGACGCAAATCCTTCCGTTTAATTCAGTTACTTAAATGAATTCCAGAATGCACTATACTGCAGCAATGTTTTTTTACTTGTTTACAGTTTTTATGTACAATATTTCTGTGCGAAGTTTATCCTTTTTAAAGTCTCTTTTGCCTAATCTACGAATTTGTGTTTATTCTTTTCGAGTAATTATAATTGTTTTACTTTTGTTTTAGCGAAATTTTTATGTAGGGTTGGCGTTTCTACTTTTCAGAGATACAAATAATTTTAACTAATTAATTTCAGTGACTCAGCTAATTTTTGAAGAGGACAAAAATAGTTTTGCAGTAAAAAATGCATCGTTGATAGACTCTTTTTCTTGAAAACGATTGAGTCTGACAACGACAATACTACGTTTTCTTTACTGCAGTTACTTGTGTATTTACGTTTTTCCAAATTATTTTACCATCTCAGTTCAAGTTACTGTAATTTATTCCATCAACTTTTAAATTTGAATTTTTTTTCAATTTCATTCAAATTACCGAAGGGCCCTGGTTCGAATCTCGGAGAAGGCATGGATGTTTGTGAATGTATAGTGTCTGTGCGGCATGGGGACACTCTAAATATCCGGAGAGCCAAAACGTCTTCCTGAGAGGTTGGTGGGAGGGAAAGAAGAGTGAGAGACTCTTGGACTCGTCCCCCCCTGGGTGCTCCCCATCAAAATTGGGGGTGAAACTGAGCAAAGTCCTACTGTAACCTGTATAGTGCTCAAAGCTCTTCCGGCGCAGTCTTGCACTCTTTGCTACCATGAATTTGATGGGCTTGTTCTGATGTTACTGTCCGACAAGTGAGAGAAGTCACAACAACAACAACACATTTTAGAGTATTTTTAACACAAAGATCACTTCCTCATATATCAACATGTGATTTCCGCAAATTCTATCTTCCATTCGGGAATTCCAGCTAGCTTGATTCTTGTGTCCCATCGGGGTTCTGTGTTTGTAATTTAACAACAGGATAATTCAGAAATTAATAAATGATTAGAAATTTATATTTTTGTGACTTATTAATATCTAGCAACGTTATCAACAGAGTACTTCAAGGAAAATGCATAATTTTATGATGCAAGTTTAATTCTATTTACTAGATAGTGTTGTTATTGCAAAAGCTAAATTACCCAAGAAACGAAGATGAATGTGGCAATTTTTATTAGAGCCCTGCCCGAAGAAGCGTGACTACCGGAAACAGCATTTCTGTAAAAACTAGTAAGCCCTGATTCACTGACGAATCGAATACTGCTTTAAATTAAAATGACCATTTAATATACTTATGTCCTGTGACGAAAACATTGATCAGCTGAGTACATTCACGCTATATGCAATTTTTCTCTTTGTCACATTCACATTAATCGCATAGGGCTTTTGAATCTCATTAATCAAGATGCTGAGATCACTAAATAAGAAGGTATGTAATTATTATTTTTACAATAGACCAGCTGCAGCTACACGTAAATGCCACATATATTTTTTTCTCTTCGCCCTTCATTTTTCTTCGCCATTTTTTTCTTCTCCTTTCTGAATCATTTTAAACAAAAAGCTGATGTCTCTGCTAAGGCTAGCAATATTAACCAAAGTAAGAAGCTTATGCCTTAAATTTATTCATCTCATAATCTTAAAACTAGCATCAAAACCATTTACAGAATACAAATCATAATAATCATGTTTATATCCTATTGACTGTATTATAGGAATCTTAAAAGTCACGATTTTAAAATACTTAAAAATAATATGTTACGGTTTTCCAAAATAAAAGTCTTAAAGCTCTTTTTAGAAATATGTTTAGAATGCCCGATGCAGTGTTAAGTGTTGGCATACATTTATATAAGACTTTTCTCAGTTTATCATATCAATTTTCAGTTTCATTTTTCTTCCTTTTTTCAAATGGCGGGCACTTGCCTATAATGGCATTGGCCACTACTAAGGCCAGAAGTGGCGGCCATTTTATCGTGGAGGCACCTAATACACGGCCAACTTTACCTCCTATGAAGGGGCAGGCAGTTTTACATCCGTGCCTTCTTTGCAATTCGAACCCGAACCTTTCGATATCGCAGTCAGGCTCCCTTAACCACTATACCGTCTGGGTGGCAGCTTTCAGTTTTCTTAGTAAGATAACTTGCAAAATGTTTTTGTATTTTTGTTGTTAACACTTTGCGTTTTAACTGTATTTTTAGATATCATGTTGTTCGCACTTAAGCCACATAAAATTCAATTTAAGTTTAAACAGCATATCTTTAGAATTTCCGATATACAGTCTTCGCACGTTGGAAATAAAAATATTTCATTCCGTACAGTGTTGTCAAAGCTGCTTTGGAATCGTTGAGTTTGTTAATCGAAATTCGGTGTTGAAGTTTTTATAAAATATCAAACTGAAACGAAATTTGAAATTCGGGCTTCCAGGTGCACATGCTCATGCGAAAGACTACATTATTCAAAATTTGATGGTGGTAGGTACAGTCGTTTTCGCATAATGCGAGAAACAAACATGCATATATGCAGATCCTTTATCATTTAATTTCTTGAAAAATATTACAGGGCGAAAATATTTTGTGGTAACAATTTGAAAAGTGATACAGCCGTTTATAGTGGACAACGCAAATTCCCGTTTCGAGCCCATTCGGGGCTAACATTTTTGGGCCTGATAAAAAAATTACATTCTTAGTTACCTTTTTTGAGAGACTAAGTTAATTAAGCTCCAGATTGTTAAGTTACACTAAGCAAGCATAACCTTGTAGAGACATTAGATTATTTTGAAGCAGGAGAAGTGAAAAATGAGCAATGCCATCGCCGGGAGTCGAAGACGGACCTTTCGAATAGGCGTCGAGCGTACTGACCAGTACATCACGAAGGCATGCCAAGAAGGTGGGAGAAATACCTCATAAAATTACAACAGTTTAGCTTTGAAGTCGCCTTCTTTGTACTGAGAGCGTGAAATGAACAGGGAATAAAACCGAATATCTGAAACTTGGTAAAATTATGAACCCCTTAACAGTTACTCAATTATTTGTAAAATATATACTCATTATTAATATGCAATTCAATTAATTTTTCAAATAATTTCTGCGAACTGTTTGGATACTGTTTAACAGGAAGAGGAAAGAACAACTAGTGGTAACTAATTTTTAACGAAAACAAGTTGTAAGGTTTTTAATGCGTTTTCTCACAGTTATTTTAAGTTTTGTATCTTTCCTATCTTATTCTAATTTCAGCTTACAATTTCCTGCCAGAATGGGAATTCAGAAACGCGGAGAATGCAAATGAGAATGAGTACTATTTAAGTCGTGACTTACAGACTTCAAGAGAGAGTCTGATTTCCTGACTAGCGCGCGTTTGCCTTCTGGCCACATTTCTTTTAGCTGTTACTACGTTCGGCCATATCTAGGCCCTTGCTAGGCTTCGCCGATTCAATTAATACTAAGGGGCCAAAACGTTAGATTGTGATAGCTTCGGCTGTATTATTAAAAAGCTTTAGTTAAGCTAATTTTAGTTCAAATTATTGGTATTTAAGTTCAAGTTCGAGTGGTGGCTTTATTGCAAAGTTCCAAGCCGGAACGGATTGTAAATATACTGGATAATAAAGGGTTTTAAACCCTTCTCAAGTCTCACCTGTTCTGTTCACACTTAAGCGATTATTCGCTTTTAAAGTGTTCGTGGGGTTCTAAGTAAGAACTTAAGATTTAAAAAGTTAAACCTACAAAGTGATAAATAATTTTTAAATGCTTGCAAACGTTGCTGATTCTGATTAATCCCCAGCTTTCCTTAAATACACGTGATCTTTTTTCTATTTTAGTTCATCGCTAATATGATCAGAGTCGACCCTGCGATACTTTGCCGGAATTCTAACGTCAACCCAAATGATTCCACATACACGGTAAGAAGAATGTTCACTTTGCTCTCTTCTGATATTCCATTTAACTGCAAAATCTTGTTTGTAGGTCTGAGAGAAATTTTGACATATGTTTTTGCAATCATGGAGTTTTTATCCTCTTCGACCTCTAAGGAAATCGGCAGCTTCATTCATGTGCCAATTTTTTAAACTGACGAATTAGTGAATAGATTACCAAAAGCAATGAAAACAAGCGATATCATTTTATCAGAGTTAGCCCTAAATTTATGCCGCTAATCTTTTCCTCTTTCTTGAGATCAAATGTCATCCTTTAGTCGAAACGACACGGATGTGGACAAATTTAAATCATAACAAAAAGTTAAGTTGACAGAAGCAGACTCCATTCTTGAATAGGAGTGTCATTACCAATACTACATAAATTTCCATCCAAGGGGGGGGGGAAGAATGTCGGAGAAATGGTAACTTGAAAATTTTTGTTATTCATTCTGAATTTAAACCAAGAAACATAAACAAAAATCAAACTCATTTCTTTTGATATATCTTTGACTGGCACTTCTAAAACGCAGTCAATAACTATGAGAAATGCAAAGCGAAAAATGCATAACTGAGAGATGACTATATTTGCCAGATATTTTACAATGATAATAAAGCAAATTGTTGTATTTGCGAAATACCTTAATTCATTCATAAGGCTTTTCATTCTTCTGAATTTATGCTCTTTTTAATATTATATATTTCAGTTAGTAGCCTGCGGCTGGGTGGTCTACATGTTGAAGTACATAGAATTCCTTGATACGGTAAGAAAAATATGATACGATTTTTAAAGGAAAATCAGTAATTTATTATTGTTCAATTTTACTTATATTTTCTCACTGACTCTTTTCTGAGCTTTTGTAAATTATTTCACATATAAAAGCCATACGGCAGAGGGCCAAATGAAGAACAAGGATAATTTACTGCCGAAGATACAAGTGTTTTCATTAAGGAAATTTGGAGTCAGAATTCACAAAGAATTCTACACCACAAAGGTCTTCATTTATATATTTTTCACTGAATTTCCCACATGCATACTTAACGCTGCCTCTTGCATTTATTCCTTAGCTAGATTGGGGAAGTATCCCAAATGAAAAGCCCTTAACGCTTGGTTAGAGATTTTCTCACATTAACAAAGCATGTCTGCTTTCTGAATTATAGATTAGAAAAAACTGCAATTCAGTTGCATATAGCCCGGTATCCGGAGCTGCAATTATCCGGACCACTTGTTCTTCTTTCTAGGCCCAGTAAATGAAGCTTGTTGTGAATATATTTAGGACTTTTTGTTAAGAATTTTACTTTTGTTTACAGAGTTCGTTAATATCATAAATTGACTAAACAGTATAAAGGTTTACTAATATAATATAATAGATCATTTATAATTCCACGAAACGTTTAAAAAATTTGTAACAATTAAACAACGCAACCAATCTCCAATTTTGTTATACAAAAACAGAGAGAAAATTAAATGTTTTGCATATTTTCAAATGTTCATTTTCTCACTGTGTCCTCCTCTGGCGACACGGTAGACCATCTGTATAAATAGCCTGCTTCCTCCGCCGCTTGTATGTTACTGTCGACCACCATTAATATAGTTGCGAAGATCCTGAATATCAACGGAGATTGGAAGCCCAAAGGTAATAAGTATCCTATATCACGCTCTACAAGAAAATGCAACATGGGATTAAATCGAAAGACCGGGATGACCTTCGCGTTCATACGTAATACAGCTTTCTAAGTGTCTTATTCAGCTGAGCGTCATATTCTGATTGAAATACGTTACCAAATGATTCCTGTTTTTGACGCAAATTTTGTTACAAATTTGTAGTCCTTATCTCTTTGGCAAACTTTGATTGAGGTATTCTCTCTAGTTTCATGATCTCTATTTTTGAGGCAGATATCGATTGAGAAGCTTGGGTAAATAGTCTAAAAATCGTTTGGTTCGGTTTAGTTAATTTTGGCAAAGAAGACTACAGCTATCTGCCTAAGAGGAGGGATACCTTCATGGAAGACTCTACAAGGGAAATGGCTCGTATACACATTACACACGCCTAGGCAGGCGGCCTGTTCGCCTGAAATCGAACCGAGGACAGAAGAACTGTTGCTCAAGGATACGGATAGCTGGTGGTGGTCCAGTCTCAGTAATGGTCTCTGTACTTGTGAGCTAGAAAACCGTACTTTTGAAAGAGGTAATCATAACTATTTTCATTCATGGCATCGCTCATCTTTTGCAATATGATGAAGTAAATTTTCATATTACGAATAAATATCTGCTGTGATACTAAAAACAGAGAAATTTAATGCTTTATATATATATATATAAAGAAGAATTTATCTGCATTTCAGTGTGATAAGATTTGCCATCCATTGCTTAGTTTGTATGTCCTGAATTTTTAAATTATTTCACAGACTTTGTAAGGTTTTAGTTAAACTAACAAAGTTTTATTTTAATGTAAATCTTTCTATCCCTTCTCATTTCAACTTCCCGTTAGAATAAGCTCGCGTTTCAGCTTTATGCTAATTTGAAGTGGAGCCAAGTAAAAGCAAGAGGTAGGAACCTCTGAGTGTGAGAGAGCTTTTAGTCTCAGACCACGGTTAGTCTATTCGACGTTCGCCTGACTAGCTAGCATTTTACGTGATTGCTTATTGAAGAAATTCCAAGTGCGTCAGTATTAGTTAAATCTTGCTACGCACCATTTAGTTTACAGGCCGACCTCGCGTTATAGCTCTGTGAGCACCGACTATTTAATTTCTATTTAGCTTATTTAGTTTACAGGCCGACCTCGCGTTATAGCTCTGTGAGCACCGACTATTTAATTTCTAATTAGTTTTAATTTAAATTTAATTTGATTGTTCATTTTAGACCCAAGTGCGGTCTCTATTTTCTGTATCCCTCCCGAGTTGGGAAGTGGTTGTAAATAATTGTGGTTTAATAAAAAAGAATTTAAATCCCTTTAAAGTGCAGTTCTTCTACCACTTAATCACAATATTCTACCACAGAACATAGCTGCATTCAGCTCCCTGTTCCAGATCAGGATTTAAGGAGTTCACGAAGATGTTTTCCAAGAATATGCACCGAACCCTCAGTCCTGACAACTTAAGAGTAACCACGTAATATTAATTTTGCATTTTATTATATCATCGAAAGAAAAATCTATTATTGTGTCTAGATAGACATAAATTACTTATTTTGTTTCAAGAAAATACAGAAAGTTATTTTTTTTAAATTTAGTGCAATAGAAATAGAAATAAAATTGTGTGTTTAATTCAAAAGATTTTTTAAATAAAATATTAATTTCATTACTTTATTTTAGTTGATAGAAAAAAGAGTTGATCGTTTAGACCAATAAATAATTTATTCATTTGATTTCGTCAAAAGAGCTATTTGTTCCTTGTTATTTGTGTAAATATTCTGCACTTTTGTAAATATGTTGTTGATTATTCAACAGTGCAATCGTGTTTGAAACAAACCAGAAAATAACTAACAAATAAATACCCAAATGTTTTATGTTCCTAGTTAGATATTTGGAGTTCTACAGTATCTCAAAAGAATTACTGTTCTATATGAGTATGCACAACATATGACAGCTTATTTCGGCACTGTAAACCTTGTACTCACAAAGAAGGACAGTTCGTATTTGCTGTTCTATTGGAAAGACTGACGAAATTTATCTGGCGTTTTTCATGTCTGTAAACTGCGACTGAGGATATGTATACGGTTTATACATAACACTGTTCTAACATAAGTATTCCGACAAAACATCATACTTTTCCGAAAGTCATACCTACTTTTTTCTGTATTTCGATTCTACTACTCAATTTAGGCCTAAATATTAAATTTTGAAGAATTTGGTGAGAAACTTAGCGAAAAATTTTAAATTTCTCTCGACGCCCTTTTTTCAGTTTGCGCCAAGAATAAGTTACTTCGTGAAGTTCTTAATTTATTATTTATTAATAATTCCAAACAGTTTTAATAAAGTGAGCAAAGCACATTTAACGTTATTATCGCTTATAACAAATATGCCAGACTTCAAAACGATGAAATATATAAATTCACGTATATCTTGGGAAATTTTGAATATAGAACTCTAACTTTTTCCAGGTATGCCAAGAAACATATCTACTTAGGTGACGGTAAAGGTTTTATGTATTATAATTCAAGAAGTTTTTCTAAAAATTTATAAAATTTACAAAAATATACAAAGTTAGAAAATAAATCAGAAAATACCTGCGAATTGTTTTGGATATAATGTAAATTTAGAATTGTGAGAGAAGGATATTTGTAAGTTTAACAGAAAAGATATAAATAAATATATACTAAGTTCAATTAACATTTTGAGCTAAAATTTTAAAGCTAATTTTTCAAAACCTACTCGTAAGATTTTTATGAAATTTATCACTTCGGCATAATTTGAGTCGTAGAATCGAAATATGGAAAGAAATCGGTGTTTTATTTCAGAAAAGTCCGATTTGGGGACAAAATTCCTATGTTTGAATAATGTTATATAAACTGGTTTTTCAATACTTAAATAAGTTTTACTTTTGATTTTGGCATTTTTGCGGTTTAAGTTTTTCCTTAACTGTTTTTAAAGCAAAGGACAAATTCTATTTTTAAATTCTTTTTTAAAATTCTGACAAATACCTTTTCGATGACGATTTTAAATTGAATTTCTGTTCCTTGGACATGATATATGGAAAGTTTTCTTCTTATGATTTATTGTGAATTTCATGGTTTATTAATTTGAAGCTTTAGCGCAAGTCTTGGGGTTATTAATTTACTTTTAATTACATTTATTATAATATCCTAAGTTGTGCTAAACGCACGTTAAATTTCTTCAACCAAGAGATAAAAAACTGTCACCCTTTTTGTGTTCAGAGCGTACCTTTAATAAAAATACGTCTGTAACCGTACATTGAAGCCATTTAATTCTATATTTATGCAGTGACTTACCCATCCTTCCGATTTCTTGAAGCATGCTGAAATTTTCTCATTTTCAGGAATGCTGTTCAGTTCAGAATGCATTCTTTACAATACCTACTATGTCAAAATCTATTCATCCGTTATGATTAACCTGAAATCACAAGGTGTTAAGTCAGGGGAATATGTAGTATCAAAGAGGGTAGTATGTTTTGTCATAAGCGAGAGTTTCTTTAACGCTTAAGTCAAGAATATGGTACTTATTCATAAACCTTCAAGTAAGATACCCTGGAAACAGCCTTTTTTTTCAGATAAATATGGACAAATTTTCCTAGAATATTGTCATATTTTTTTTTGTCTATATGTGCACGATATCAACTAAACGCGCAATCGGCTGAAATGTCTTGTCGGCTAAATGTTCGTGTCAATTAAGTGACTTGTCGGCTAAATGTCCGTATCGGTTAAATGCCCTGTCGGCTAAATTCAACCAAGTATCCTCTCCGTTAAATATCCGTTTCGTCGGCTAAGTACCTCGGCTAAATGGTTGTCGGCTAAGTGTCATGGACTCCTTTTTTATTTACTATCTTTATTGAACTCAGTAAAGTAATGCTTTTATGTCATGCACATGTTTTAGAAAAATAATCATAACTGGATTTACCCCAATATGCATGTTATTGTTCAGTATATTTTATAATAATTTTAATTCTTACAGATCTTTTTTGTATTGAGGAAAAAGGAGAAGTCGATTACAAACCTCCATGTGATACACCACGCTGTTCTTCCAATTTGTGGATGGGTTCTCTTCAGGACAGAAACGAGTAATTATTATTATGACACATATTAGTATGCATTAGATTTTTCTATATGAGTATAAATAACGTTTAACTAAAGCAAAATTAATAGAAAAATTATTTTGAGCGGCATTAGGCAACTGCTGCATGATTAAAAAAGGTTTTTAAAATTTATTTATAAAAGGTGTGATAAGAATGGTTTTTACATTTCTTGTTGCATAAAGAAGAAACTTAATTTTAAATTACACTCATGTCCATAAATTAAGGATAATTCGGAGTCACGCGGAAATCGAACTCTAAAATAAATATATCACCTGTAAAATCACTACACACATCTTCAAGAATCATATGCAAATTTCAGGAAGTAACCAGATGACACCGATGATACGTCATAGTGACGAGAGTGTAAGAGAGTGATATATAAGGAATACAGGCTGAGAAGTAAAAGTGTTCGCAGGCGCTTTATAAGCATTTCAGTGCAATAACCGAATAGTTATGACACAAAGGAAGCATTTGGAAGATTTTTTACGTGGTAGAATTATCGGCCGTCTGGAATGTGAGAGTACGCAACTTTAAGTATCAGACGAACTTGGAATTGCCCAGAGTGTCATTTCCAGACTTTGGCAACGATTCCAAGATGATGGTAATGTGAGTAGACGTTACAGCTAAGGTCGCCCCAGAGTTACAACGCCGAATGAGGACCGGTTTTTGGCAGTTACTGCCAAAAGAAACAGACGGAGCACAGCCTCAGACCTGTCTCGTCAGCTCTCTTCAGCCACAGGTACGACACTTTCAAGGCAGACCGTGTACAGACCCTTAGGAGAGATTGGTCTATATGCTCGTAGACCTGTCAGATGCATTCCACTTACTGCAACTCACTGTCGCCTGCGGTTAGCCTGGAGTAGAGAGCATGCATTGTGGACCCCGCAACAGTGGGCTTGTGTGATGTTTTCCGAAGTGTCCAGGTTTAGCTTGCAGTCTGATTCTCGCTTGACTTTCATATGGAGAGCTGCAGGTACCCGTTACCACCAAGAAAACATCATTGAACGGCACCGTTACGGTGGTGCAGGAGTGCTCGTTTGGGGTGGATTTATTCTCGGTTCCAGAACTGAACTACATGTTCAAATTGGAACCATGACAAGCCAAATCTATCGGGACGTCATTCTGGAACAACAAACGTACACGTCATTCTGGAACAACATGTACGTTTGTTTGGGGGCGCCATGCGCGCACAATTTGTGTTTATGGATGACAACGCCCGTCCTCACCGTGCAAGTATCGTAAGCGAATGCCTTCAATCGGAAGATATCACCCGTATGGACTGACCAGCATTCTCACCCGACTTGAATCCAGTAGAGCACGTGTGGGACATGCTTGGCCGACGAGTTGGAGCCCGTCAACCTCCTCCTACATGACTACTGGAACTTCGGAGAGCATTGCTTTTTGAGTGGTGTAATATCCTCCAATATCAGATCGATAATTTGATACTCAGCATGCCTAGGCGTTGTACGGACTGTGTTGCATCGTCTAGGAGACATACAATGTATTAACAATCATAACAGCCACGTAATATTGGTTTTTTGCAAATAGGTTTGTTTTTTAAATTTGCTCTAGGGAGAAAAATCGCTAATTTTTTTAATAATATCAAACATATAGCATCTTTTTTTGCTCTTTATCTTTTGTTTAATAAATAAGCTTTACAAATAAGTCAAATTAGTTTTGCTTCTAACTCTTCCTTTGCCTAATTTTGCATTATCCTTAATTTATGGACATGAGTGTAGAAAAAGGTGACATCATTTTTCCTTCTGTAACACTGTGCATCTACTGAAATGCAAGAGTTGTTCAAAATATTAGAAATAATCAATTTAATGAAAGTAATTTTGTTTCTATTGATTACATTTCAAAATTATCGGAAATATGGAGAGGTGCTGTGCTTGCAGCCAGTGTAATATTCCAAGCAAATTCCAAGCAAAACATGGTCAATGAGAACATTCGTAACAGGTAAACGAAAATTACTGCCAGAACTAGGATTATATTAGAGAGAAATATTACATCAAATGAAAAACTGATGCAACAGCTGGATTTCTGAGCTTGATGTGTATATAAAGAACACAACTGCGCAGTGAGACTAAGAATGGAACTGTATACAAACAATATTAATAGCTCATAATGATTGGATTTTATTTGTTTAAGGATTGATCTCAGATTTTTATAGTACTTTAGAGATTAACAGAATGGACAGTAATTACAGAAGCATTGTTTCCGTTATAAAATTTTAACCAGGTTTATGGCTTCTTTTAGAACTTTCGATAAAAATTTAAAATTTAAAAAAAAATATCTTTTGAAATGAGGCCTTAATCCCTTTGCCAATTATGCAGGTTTATCCAGTAAAGTTTTTACCAATTTATTTGGAGCTTGTAAACTACAACAGTTGTTAACAAACTGTTCAATCGTAAATAAAAATCAAATCTGAGGAAAAAAGATAGTATGTGGCACATATCTCTATAAAGTTACTTTTTATTCAACTTGAAAATGATACTAAAATCCGCTAAAATATTAAAATCGTTTTTGATTCACTTTTCAAACTGTTGCCACCAAATATTACAGCCCTGTATTATAATTAAAGAAATTAAATAATGAAGAATCTGCATAAATGTATATATGTTTCTCGCACTGTGATAAAAACACGGTGCCTAGAGCCATCCAATTTTGAATAACGTAATCCTCCACTGAATATGGGCATCTGAAAGCCCTAATTTTGAATTTAAAATTTGTTTTATTATCTATTTCATATTTTGTCACACATTAAAGAATTTTTGGTTAACAAACTCAACGATTTCAAAGCTAGGACTGGCAACACTGTACGAAAAAAAAAAATATTTTATCTCCAGCGCGTCAGATTGTGTATCGGAAATTCTAAAGATATGCTCATTTTAAAAGTATTTTGCAATATTGTTGTTGAATTGAATTTTATGGTTTAAGTGCGAAGAACATCATTTAATGAATTTAGGTAACACACAAAACGTTAAAAAAACACCCCTTTGGGAGCAATGTAAAATCTAAAAGTTTTCAGACTTTTTTTATCTTTTTATAATAATAGTTTGGAGTGTAATTAAATAAATTATAAAAGTCTTCTTGGATTGTTCACATCTAAAATTTAATGCCATTTTTTTCCAGGCGGTTTTCAGAGTTTTCCGGTTCTCCTCAATTCCATCGTTCACGTTTTGATGTACAGTTACTATGGTTTGGCTGCCATAGGACCTCACGTCCAAAAATATTTATGGTGGAAACGGTATCTCACGATTATTCAGATGGTAAGACATTTCAGAAAAATTGACTGTCGGTTTAAAGTTAGACTTAACGATTTTGTTCTATGCAATTCGTAAAGGGTAAGTGCACGTAATTCTGTACAATATTTAATTAAGACACTTAAATAAGTTATATAATAAAGAAACGTAAAATGTTTGTGCTTATATTTTGCGTGTTCAGGAGAATGATATAAGTTTTAAATCGGATCATAAGCAAAATTTAGTTGTCAATTGTAATTAGAAAGTTGAGTGAATGTTCTATTTATAAAAATTATTTAGGCATTAAATCCAATCTGAAACCAAAATTTAAAGAAACAAGCAGATAGATAAATTTTTCTCTGAACAGTCATAACTCAATATTATGTATTAAATATATATAGTATTAAAACAACTGTAATTTGTCTAAATAAAATAAAAACATATTTTCACCGGAATTAGGAACAAAAGCCTTGGATAATAATAAGAAATCAAAATTACAAAATCACTATTTTAATGGCAATTGACATTTCAAAGGTATATGTATGTTAGTAAAAGAAACGTAAATACAATTTAGCAAATGTTGGTGCAGTAAAGGATAAATTAAAACGATTTATTTTCAGAAAGCTTCATTTATAATTTTTATTTCAGCATCTACTAAATCAATGCCGAATTTTCTTACTAAGTTTCATTGTACATACAGTTGCTTTTATTTCCAGTTAATATTTACAAATACTACATGACGTTTTATGAAAAGGCTTCAGATCAGTGTTATGGTTTAATTTAGTTTTGTTACCACGGATAATAAATTTTAATTATCTTTTGAGTCATTTTCCCCCTCCTTTCAGCATGTTTTCGTGGCTGTAACTAGAAGCACGCTCGACACATAATCGGGTGTTTCGAACCCCAAAGAGGGTATTGTGGATTTCTTCAGTTTCTTATCGAAAAAGAAAACATACCGAATCTACAACCTTTTCACAAAACACTCTAAATTACCTTATGGAAGCTGATTGGTTGAATGATCAGATTTTGGCAGAGAAGATGTAGGGTATCTGCACCAGATATAAAATCTCTTGTGAAGGAATGATAAATTTAGACAAAGAAATTTTGAAACTCCAGCTGCCTTGACAATAATCTGGAGTCAAATTTGGGACCTTCAGATCACTTCACCGATGCACTAACTATTGTCACCAATAACTTTTTTTAACAAAGCACCAATAACTTTTAACTCCTTACATTATAAGGTATTTTCCCCGCCTTCTTCGCATGCCTTCGTAGTGTAATGGTCAGCCTACTCGACGCGAATTCGAGAGGTCCGTGGTTCATAACCCGGTGAGGGTATTGCTCATTTTTCATGCCTTCTGCTTTCAAAAAATACTTAATGTCTCTACAGTGGCACCCGAACTAAAAGGTGGTGAATGATGATTCTTCACCACGAGGATTTGGAAATTGGGTCCCGTAATCCCCAGTCGCCCTTTAAAAGGGGGGAGTAACCTGCCTTCTTTGCATGCCTTCGTGGTGTAGTGGTCAGCACACTGGGCGCGTATTCGAGAGGCCCGTGGTTCGAGTTCTGGCGAGGACATTGCTCATTTCTCATGCCTCCTGCTTTCAAAAAATACCTAATATCTCTACAACATCATTTCAGCCCTACATTAGTCCCTTGCAAAGGCTAAGCAGAAATTGATACAACAAGATCTCACTACTGCGAGTCGTTCATTTCAAGTTAGTGATGAATTACCGATCACTATTCTTTATTCAAGGAATGAAATTGGGAACTGAAAATGCGAGTGGTTCATCTTTAAAAAATTAACAGAACTTTTTGCAACACATTAGCAAATGACAGGAATGTGTTTAACTTTATAATCTTATCAATTAATTCCCTTATTGGCGGTAGTAAGCAACTCAGTTTTATTTTAATACTTAATTATTATACATTAATTAATTTTTATATATCAATTAGTCACATTTATTATTTCCATCAATAAATATTTCAGTTTTTCTAATTTCTAACCAGCTTTCAAATTACTTAGAATGTAAAAGAAATAAATCACCATTCTGGCTGAAATCACAGAACGTCACATTCCGCAGATTGTTGCCGTAGCCCAACAGCTGAAGGTAAACATCATAATAGACATTCACCAACGTTCAGTTTCTGGCATGTTGCAACATTGCACCCTAAGAGTATATAGTAAGAGATTTTTATCGTAAGTATCGGACTTTCAAAGACAACTGTTTAAAGCGATAAATTTAGCCATGGCAGATTTAGCCAACCTACAATCCTCTTAAGAAATTACGATCCTAGGTCTGCTGCTGTCTTCATGGTGATTATGGACTGCATGAAGAAATCATTTGTAACATCATGGTTGAAAATATTCTTCATGCTCACAACATTTACAATATAATAGATCGATGGATGTTATCTACATGTGTTCAAAGTGTTAAAGGGTTGAGAAGAATCACTGAAGATTACTGATTCTATATGGTAGGTAACGTAATTGTAAGTGTACTTGTAAGGTTTTAGTTAAACTAACCAAGTTTATTTTAATTTAAATCTTTTCTATCTCCTCTCTGCTTCAACTTCCTGTCAGAAGAAGCGCGCGTTTTTAGCTTATGCTAATTTTTGAAGTTCAGCCAAGCACTATTTAAGACAGAGGTAGAAACCTCTCGGTGTGTGAGAGCTTTGCCTCAGATCACGGTCACGCTGCTCAACGTTTGCCTGACCAGCTAGCAGTTTAAATTTATAAGCCATAGTGCTTACTACGTGATTGCATTGTAAAATAAATTAAAGTGCGGTAGTATTTAGTATACCTTGCTACGCACCCTTTTCGGTAGAGGCCAACTTCCGCGAATTGCTCTGCGAAGCAAAGTTTAATTTAAGTTCTATTTTAATTTATTTAAATTTATTTGATTGTTAAGTTCGACCAAAGTGTGGTCTGTTACGTTCTGTATCTCTCCCGAATTGGGAGGTTTGTATTTAATAGTGATTGAATAAAAGAGGATTTCAAATCCCTTCACGTGCAGTTATTCTCCAGCCCAGCAGTTACATCAGAACATAGCGTACCTTCCGCTCCCTGTTCCAGTTCAGGACTTAGAACGTAAGGATAAGATCCCCTTTACAGAATTTACTATGTTCTCAAAGAATACACACAGAACACTAAGTCCTGATAGTGGCGCCCGCACAAAAAGAAGAGGATGGCCTCAACAACAAGAAGACGAACCTGAGACACCTGCTGTACCTGTCCAGAATCCTGAGATAGCACCTCCTGGCATAGAAGGATTCGGCTACATCGTACAAACCATGCGAGCAGCCATGAAGCCAGCGGCAAGTTTTGACGGCAAGACAGCCGTAATCAATTTCCTGGAAAAGCTAGACTCCCACTTCATGCTATATCCAGTCCACGAATTTCAGAAAGTCGCTCTTGCTACCAGCGCTTTGAAGGGCCAAGCGCTAAGTTGGTTCAAGTGCATCGGAAAGAATCTCTTGGGGGAACCAGGAAGCCCCACATACACGTATGAAAATTTCAAGAATTCTCTAGTGAAAGCATTTCCCGTGGTGCGAGATCGAGCCAGATTGGAAGCTGAACTGTTTAGCCGATACCAAGAAAGAATAGAAGATTTGTCTAATTTTATTTTGAGGAAAATTCAAGTTTTCAAGCTTTTGTATGGAAGTCGCCCGGATCCTGAAATTATTCAAGTTATACTTCCTAGGCTACTGCCCCAAGTTCAAGATTTCATCGAACTAAGAAATCCAACAACATTAGACAGATTATTTGAGCTCGCGGTACAATTTGAAAGCCGAAGAACAGCCGACAACGAACGACGACGCCAATTTGAGCGAAGAAGTCAGTGGAGTTCGCCAAGACCGCAGCAAAAGCAAAATCAAAGTTACGGGAATAAGGCGAAGCAATGGCCGAAGAAAGATGTGTCTCCTAAAGCGAGCGGCGAACGAAGGGAATTTAATAGAAGAACAAGCAAAGATTCCGAGGGCAACCAGAAGAAAAAGAATTTAAACTAAGAGGGATTTCTTCGAGGAAGGTGAAGAAGTCCGAAGCAGCGCAAAACCCTTCCAAAATCAATTTAAACACCGTGGTCGTTAAGAATTTGAGTTTGCCGAAGATTGAAGTTCTAATCAACAACATACCGGCGACAGCCCTCTTGGATACAGGAGCCCAAAGCAGCTTCGTATCGGAAAGATTCTTTAAGAAGCACTTTCGACGTTACAGAATTTTTAGTGCAAGAGACACGGATGTCATAGCGGCCCAAGGAGAAAAATGTAGCTGTTTAGGAAAAGTACCATTGTTCGTGCGTATCAACAACGAACAGGTAAGAATCCTGTTTTATATTGTGCGTAACCTGCAGACTTGTATTATTCTAGGTGTGGACTTTTTTAGTTTGGCAGAAGCAAAAATTGATTTCAAGGGGGGAGAACTAACATTAAATATGAAGCCAATTGAAGCGAAGAATGATAAGCCCCCGCAGCTGGACTTGGAACATTTACAAGCAGAGGAAAAAGAGAAAATCCAAGGTCTGGTAAGTCACTTTGCGAATTTATTTAGTGATGTACCAGGCTTTACGCAGGTGGTGAACCACGACATTGACACGGGGGACGCTCAGCCAGTTAGGCAAAAGCCATATAGATATGATAGGACAAAAGAGGAAATAATTGAACATCATATTAAAGAGATGTTAAAGAATAAAATCATCACGCCAATTTCTAGCAGTTATGCTAGCCCCGTTGTCCTGTGTAAGAAAAATAATGATTACCCGATTACGCACCCGAAGCGGTGGCGTTTTGCTATAGATTATCGCAAGTTAAATTCAGTTACAAAATATCCTGTATATCCGTTGCCGATAATTGAAGAAATTATTCGAAATATTTCGTCTACAAAATACATGACTACATTAGATCTCACGAGTGGCTATTTTCAGATTGGGGTAAAACCCGAGGACGTACACAAAACCGCGTTCATAACGAAATCTGGTACGTACGCATTTCTTAGAATGCCGTTCGGATTATCCGGCGCGCCGGCAACGTTCCAAAGATGTATGGACATCGTCTTAAGACCAGTCCTTGGTAAAAGCACTTTCATATATTTAGACGATATTATAATTACGAGTAGTACTCTAGAACAACACTTACAAGATTTAAGAAAAGTATTTTCATTGTTAAACGAAGCTGGTTTAAAGATAAATGCGTCTAAATGTAAATTTGCCGCAAAAGAGTTACGTTATTTAGGATTTAAAATTTCCCAAAAGGGAATCGAAACGGATCAGTCAAAAATAGTAGCCATTAGAAATTATCCTGTTCCTAAAACAGCGAAGAAATTATCGTCGTTTCTCGGGATGTGTTCATATTACCGGGCTTTCATTAAAGACTTTGCAAAAATAGCTGAGCCACTGCTAAAGTTGAAAAGAAAAAAAGCTAGGTTTTCGTGGTCAGCAGAAGCCAACTTGGCGTTTCAAAAATTGAAAGACGCATTGACTCAAGCTCCCGTCTTAAAATTTCCAGAAGGGGATAAGGGATTAGAGATTTCAGCGGACGCTTCAGATTTCGCGATTGGTGCAGTGCTTTCCCAAAATGGTCAGCCCGTGGCTTTTTTCAGCCGAACATTAAATGAAACCCAAAGAAACTATTCCGCAACAGAGAGAGAAACTCTCGCAGTGTTAGCATCAGTACAGAAATTTCGTGTGTTCTTTGGAAGTTCTCCAGTAACTGTATATACCGACCACGCGGCGGTCACTAGACTCTATTCTGGAAAAAATTTATCACCCAGATTAATAAGGTGGGCTCTCAAATTACAGGAATATAACCTAATAATTAAACATACGCCGGGAAAAGAAAATGTTGTGGCAGATGCTTTAAGCAGAATTAACTTAGATGAAAATGGAAGTGTAATTAAGATAGCCATGTTAACATCCAAAGTATTAGATTCTCGTGAAACAGTAATAGCCGAACTCAAAAAAGATCCGGAGTTCAAAAATATATACAATTATTTGGCCGACCCTGAGAATTTCAATCATCCGGATATTGTGCCGATAAGAAATAGGGCCGAAAATTACGAATTAATTGACGGACTGTTATTCTATACGAAAGCTACTAATGAGAATCATGAATATAGACCGGTTATCCCAGCTAGCATGAGGTTGAATGTATTAGAAGAGTTGCATGATTGTGCCATTTCGGCTCATTTAGGTATAAGAAAAACTGTTCAGAGAGTTCGCGAGGCAGTTTTCTTTCCAGAACTGCAAAAGTTTACTAGGGCGTATGTCCAGTCGTGCCCAACATGTCAATTAAATAATTATGTTAATTTCCGCCCGGCCGGGTTCCTAAATAGTATTAAATCAGAATTCCCAAATCAAATAATAGGCATCGATTTACTTGGACCTTACCCTCGAAGTAAAGTTAATAAAAGCCGATATCTTTTAGTTATAGTGGATCATTTTAGCAAATGGTTAGAGTTAATTCCGTTAAAACGCGCGTCTGCAAAAATTGTAGTAGATTCAATTCTAAATAAGTATATTTTAAAATACGGGGCGCCCCTAAAAGTTATTTCAGACAATGGTCCTCAGTTTGTTAGTAAAATGTTTGAGGAAATGTGTGCAAAACTGGGCATACGTCATCTAAAGATGGTCCCGTATCGTCCGCAGTCAAACATAGCGGAACGGGTGAATAGAAATGTAGTGAAAATAATTCGTAGTTATGTGAAAAACTATCACTCTACCTGGGATAGCCATATAAATGAATTTGCATTTGCCCTTAGGACCGCCAAACACGATACTACACAAAAAACACCCGCTGAACTCTTCTTAGGAAGAAAGATCTTGACCCCCCTAGATAAACTGTTCTTTGTACAGGAAAGGGCAGAAGAATTTAAAATGAGTGATATACAAAAGTTAATACGGGAAGCGACGGAAAATATAGAAATGGCCCAAAGAAAACAGAAATTGTACTATGACCTAAAAAGAAGAGAGGTCAAGTACAATGTGGGAGATGAAGTGTTGAAGATTAAACACAACTTGTCAAATGCCCCAGAGGAAAAGGTGGGGAAATTTTTTCCGCGTTTTGAAGGCCCGTTCACAATTGAACAAATTACGGGGGCAGTGGTTATATTAAAAAGAAATGATGGTCAAACGCTCAAAGCGAATGTGGACCAAATAAAACCGTTCTATAATCGCAGCAAAATGGCTGTATTTAAAGATTCGTTTCAGGATCCGAGGCAATCGACTAGCCAGGAAGATATACGTCAGCAAAAACAGCAGGAACCAGCTACAACGGCATCGAAATGTCAGAAGAAGAAAGCTCCCCCCCAACAAAGAAATAAGAACCAAAAAGGTGGTTTCAAAAGAAAGTCTCACGATGCAGGTGAACAAATCTACGAACGGAATTACGAGCGCACCAAGAGAAGAAAGCAGAATGGGCAAGGGAAGCCCAATGTATCCAAAAGAACTGTGGAATCATCGGACAGGTGCCTGAGAAGCAAGAAACGTCGATTGCAGCCTGAGAATCAACTTCCCGAATACAGCAGGAACCAGGACAAGCAACGAGCAAGGGCCCAGGAGAGAAGGGCCCAGTCCACCAAACGTCCAGCGGAGCAACCTCCTCTACAAAGGAAATTGCCGAGGATACAACGACGGAATTTCAAAAGAAAAAGAGACGAGCAGGCTCCGAAAGAACAACGAAAAACGAGGAAACTGAACCAGGCCACAACTTACTCAAGTTTTAAAGATTGGGCCAAGAAAAGGATGGACGATCATAATAAGATAAGTACAATTTCGTATTCAAAAGTTTAGTTAATTTTTGAGTATACTGCAAGTTGCAGGACTGATTTTACCTCAAGCGAGGTTGACTTTTACGCCAAGTGAGCGATAAGTTCTCATATGGAAAGTAAAATGTTTTGTTAAAAGAAATTGTAATTCTTAAAGATTTAAAATTACTTAATTTTGTAAATAGATTAATTCTGTAAAAGCAATGAATTGCTGAAAAGAATATGTTAACTAAATGATTTTGTACGACGCTTTGTCTAAAGACTTGTAAAATGTCTAGAATGAAAATTCGGAAAATTGAAAAACACGATTTAGTCTGTAGACTATTAATTCAATGTAATTTGATATTTCAAGAAAGTACCTTGAGAAAGGAATAGGAAGCACTTGCTGTAAGCTTAGAAATTTAACCTATATTTCTGTAAGCTTAGAAATTTAACTTCTATTTGCATTTCAGGATTGCTGTGAAATTGTTAATGTGTTATGAAATGTAACAAATAATATTATGCTAGCAATGCACGTTAAGTGCAATATTAATGTGAATGTTGTGTGCAAACTGCGAATTTGTATGCATGAAAAGTTAAAGATTCACTATTTTAGAATGCAAGTGTTAATTAGGCTCTCCACCAAATACACTTAAAGTGTTAGACATAAAGCTAGTGAGAACCTTAGGATTAGCTGGTTATAGGGCGTTTTTTTCAGGTCTCGTATGTCAAGTTCTAACTAATGTTAGTCGATTGTAGGTGGAAGAGTTGAACACCCCCGAACACATAAAAACCCGCAATGGCGGTTTGCTTTACATCCAACACCGGTGAGAGAGCATACGGGGGAAGAATTTAATTGTGCTTGAATGATAATGTGTGTGTGCAAAATTACACAGAAAAAAAAAAAAAGGATTTGTACCACTTAGAATTATTCTGTTATTATGTCATACTAAAGTTGTTTTCCTTCCAGATTTTGCTGGAAGGAGTAAGACTGTTTGAAGAATAAGACTTGAAAAAAAAAATGTTGAAGATTGTTGTTCCAGAAAATTTCGTCTGTATTTTACACAAACATATATTGCCTTGTAAGAGTTGGCCTAAGTTTAGAACAGTGAAATTTTCGACTATTTAGAATTGCTAGTTTTCAACATGGTCCGTTTGGACCAAAGTAGTTTAACTATCGCAATTCTGGCGGGAAGTATGTAAGGTTTTAGTTAAACTAACCAAGTTTATTTTAATTTAAATCTTTTCTATCTCCTCTCTGCTTCAACTTCCTGTCAGAAGAAGCGCGCGTTTTTAGCTTATGCTAATTTTTGAAGTTCAGCCAAGCACTATTTAAGCCAGAGGTAGAAACCTCTCGGTGTGTGAGAGCTTTGCCTCAGATCACGGTCACGCTGCTCAACGTTCGCCTGACCAGCTAGCAGTTTAAATTTATAAGCCATAGTGCTTACTACGTGATTGCATTGTAAAATAAATTAAAGTGCGGTAGTATTTAGTATACCTTGCTACGCACCCTTTTCGGTAGAGGCCAACTTCCGCGAATTGCTCTGCGAAGCAACGTTTAATTTAAGTTCTATTTTAATTCATTTAAATTTATTTGATTGTTAAGTTTGACCAAAGTGTGGTCTGTTACGTTCTGTATCTCTCCCGAATTGGGAGGTTTGTTATTAATAGTGATTGAATAAAAAATGATTTCAAATCCCTTCACGTGCAGTTATTCTCCAGCCCAGCAGTTACATCAGAACATAGCGTACCTTCCGCTCCCTGTTCCAGTTCAGGACTTAGAACGTAAGGATAAGAACCCTTTACAGAATTTACTATGTTCTAAAAGAATACACACAGAACACTAAGTCCTGATATACTCATGGTAGATTGAACTATTGCACAATCCTCTCAACAAATTCTGATGTTAGATCTGTTTCTGCCTTCGTGATGGTTATTGAGGGCATGATGAAACCATTTGTAACATCATGGTGGCAACATTCCGTTTACAATACAATAGATCATCAGTGTATTAAAGTTATCAACATATGAGCAGCGTATTAAAATGCTGCCAAGAGTCACTGAAGATAACCGATTATCGTCCGGCCTTCACTATAAATGAATTATCTGATTACCTGAAGCATGTGAAACAATGTGATTCAACATTGAACACGATACGGTTCCATTTTAATGCATTCGTGATTCAAGGTCGAGACATCAGTGTTGTGAAAACCCGTGATTTAGAGGTAGACTCAGAAAGAGCGCAGACAATGGAATCCATTTTTAGCATTTTTGCAGTGGTCAAGGACTTATACACGTCAAATACACGTGGAATATTTAACTCCGAATAATAAGTATCAAACTTTCCATTATGCTTATGGTAACTCTCAGTATCCCATGATCCTTAAAAGAAGGTATGATACTTGACACTTCCTCATGGCCGTTATGGAATCCTTGTTGGACTTAGTGGTAAGAAAGTCATCTGGGTATATCATTGCTCTGATCTTTGTCCCGTGAAATTCGTCTGTCCGCGCAGGTATTTTCCCTGAAGATTGTAATAAAACGTCTCTCTTAGTTAATTCTACATCATCAGGCAAGCTTTTAGGGCATAACTATTTGCTAACGTTAGAAGCATTACTAGATAAGCAGTGTGCATTTCTGTAGAGACGAATTAATTTACATATTAACTGTTTTGTGCTGCGCATTTCCCAAAATAGACAAACAATACGCTCCAGACTCCCTGTGAATCATCGTCCGTGCATTATATGCCGCCTATATATTTAACGAAAAGGAATTCCGTACTAAATTTCGATAATTTCAGTTAATATTCCTAGTTTAATAGTAAGTTATTTTATTTTCAAGGGGCTCAGAGTGCATACTTTCTGGGAACTAATATTTCATTATAATACTTTATTTTAAGCGCAGTGTTATCTTTTAATGATATACATATCTATGCTCAAATATCAGATATTTTGTTTGTGAAACCTCCATCTATAATTCACTTAACTTTTTATTTCTTCTAACCTTAGGTACAGTTCATCCTGGTCATACTATTTGTGACAACAATAAAGCCTCTCTCAGGGTGTTCTGCAGCCAGAACCAGTATATGGGTCAATATTGTTTTAGCAGTATTATTTCTCATCCTGTTCTACAATTTCTATACACATTCCTTCCAACCAAAAGGATCTCAATTAAAAAAGGATTTTGAAAAGATAGAGCTTGAAGGAGAAGAAATTTCTAAACGTAATAACAATGGAGCTATCAGTGAAACAAAGAAATTCAAGTCCAACTAGAAACTGATTAATAAGTTCTTTTGTCTGAGATGATACTTACGTTTACAGGTAAAAAATCTTCTTCTTAAGCTTTCTTTTCAAAGTTAAATTATAATGTTTATTATAAAATTAATTTTAACATATAATATGCAGGAATACTATGCTTAGTACTGCTAATTGATTATTCTAAAGTGTCGCACTTAATGATTCCGCTTTGAATGAAACATTATTTCTATAAGAAAACTAGTAATTCTTTCCTATCATATTTTATTGAAACAAAAATATTTACGTATTTGCCTAAAGGAAAACAATAAAAGGTTAAAAAGTAAAATACGTAATAGAAGACTTTTATTGTCTGTTTATAAAATCAAAAAGGAAACATTACTTTTTAATTCGAAACCAATCAAAGTTTTTTTGCAGAAATTTTCTTCTTTTTTCTTTATTCATCATGCAATTAAAAAACTGCATTTTCTAATTTTCGCCTTGTTTCAAGGCTTCTTTTTCATCGGATCATTTTCTTCAATCAATTCAGATGTTCTTCTAGTGGCATTAAATAATTCTTCGAGGTTATTCAATGTGACGTTTTTTTCCCGTTTGCATATTTTCTCCAATGTCACTTTTTCCTTCATCCATCTCATTGTATGTTGATGAGAGATTCGTCATCAAGAGTCTGAGATTCCCTTTGAACACAGTCCATGACATTGACAGTACCCAAAGAGTCAAAGCCTAAATTATGTTCAAGTTTTACAACTTCTGCTGAGATTGTATCCATTTGAAAATAAAATTCACAAGCAACAGACAAAAGGAAAGCAGTTTTTGGGGCCCTTAGCATTACAAGATGAAATATATTCTTTAATCCACTTAGATAAAAGCTGCTTATAATAAAAGGACTTCTAATAACTCCTTGCTTATTCTCCTTGCTACTCCTTTATTTGCTAATATTGATATCTATAGGTAAATTTAAAGCGTCTTTAGATAAGAAATCAGCTCTTTCATTTAGATAGAAACCACGGTGACCATTCACTTAAGCAAAACGGACATCAATTCCCCTACTTCTAAGAAAACAAAGAGATAGCAGAGTTTTGATTACTAGCTTATTGCTCCTGGTAAAACTGTTCGAAAGATGAAAGAAAGAAAATGAGTATATATAAGGTACTTTGAGGATGCTGTCCCATTGTTCTCCAACTACTTGATGACAATTATGCACTTGTTTCCATTATGAAATTTATATGTAATTTGTTTATGTATCCTTCATAAATACTGTTTAATTAGAAAATACATACAAAATAGCATATCCAAAAATATAATTTAAAATATACAACACATATAAAATACCGTATATTAATTAATAAAAATAAATCATTCAAAACAGAAGCTGTAAGAAGTAAATGAAATTAATTAAAAATAAAAATTTCAATTTGAAAATTTCAGCGTAAACTGTAACACTTCGAAAGGTTTACCATTAAGATTTCAAATTAATGTAAAAAATAAAAATAATATTTATATACTTCAAAAATAAATGACAGGATTAAAAGCGAATTACAGTGTGATTCTGATACGCAGATTTGAATTTAGGAAATAAATTAGTTTTAATTAAACAGTTACCACAGCCTTACTAGTTTACGAATAGGTCTTTGAAAAATTAAAAATACAGAGCATAAAATCATCTTAATTGAAAATGAGCTATTAAAAATTCTAAATGGTAAAGGAAAATTTTGTTATTATACTATTTCATCAAAAATTAACGTAGCATGGAGAATTCTGCATTTATTAAAAAATACTGATTAATTATTCAAGTCGTAACTGCGTATTTATTCCATAAGATCATAAGATTGCTAGCGCACGAGGACTACAGTAAATATTTCTTCTAAGTTGCAATATTTTATACTTTGCCAGGGCCAGAATTTCATGTGAAAATAATATATTTAAAAATTATATATAATGCAAAATAAATTAAATATATAAAATATTTGAAATTGATCACATATACAATTCGGAATGAACTAAATGTAAATACCAAAACCAAAAAGCACAGTAGAAAACTGCAAGAAAAAGAGGCAAAACATACCAGAACAAAAAGGAAAGAAATTTACACCTTTCGCAGAATCGTCACCAGGGGGTTGGTGCAATGAAAGGAGTCCATAAATCAGCCTGTTTCTGAAATTACAAAAACACAGTTTAAAGTTTAAAACTTAAAATTGTCTTAGTAAAATAATCGAAGTAATCTGTGTCTTTATCAGTCCACACCCTACAGGCTTAAGTAAATTGTTTTAAAATTGCAAAATTGCAGCATCAAAAACATAAGCGAATTTTAATGAGCGTAAAAGTATTATTTTCAGCACAATCCGATATGCAAAAAACTTATGTAAATTTTGAAACCATACAAGCTGGATAAACAATTAAAAAACAAAATTACATCGTCAAAATCATAAACAAGCAAAAAAGGCTTAAAAGTCTAATAATTTTTAATTTAAGTGGACCATTTCCAAAATACATGTAAAACAGAAGCAATGCAACATATAAAAAATAATAAATGGAATTTTGATACAAAAACTTTAAAATAAATGACAATTTAAAAGAGAATACAAAGAGGAATTAGTTTCTAAGATCTGTAACAAAAGAGCAACAAAAGTTTTGAAATGGAAAATATATGCAGCCTGTTTAGTATAAAATATTGTTCCTAAGTCTAATGTGCTAAGTGATGATTTTAGATGAGCTACGAATTTTAAATTAATTAAGATTAACAAGATATTAGAAACAATTTCTATTGCAACATTAAATATGATGTAGTGAAATTGAATAATTTGGAAAAGGTAAAAACATTGAATTTCCTGGATTATAAATCTTACGAGCAATCCAATAGCAACCAGCAAAAAATTAAGTTTGGGTGAAGTATTCGTTCAGTTCAAAGAATGGAATAAGTTGTAGTGTTTAATATTAGAATAATTAGATTCTTTACGTTCAGCAATCGAGAAAGTTGTAGTGCAATGCGAGAAAGTATTTTTTGAAAAGGTAAAAAAAAATTCCGAAGAATAGCTAAATGAATTCTAAGAAACTAAATAAGTGTAATAAAATTAAGGCAGTGGCAAATAAGCGAAGTTGACAGCAGTCCTAGAGAATTTAAAAGAAGAATTTAGCAAAAGTGTTATAAACTATATATAACCTGATGTGTTGGTGTGACACCATTATGTGGTGGTGTGTAATTGGTACTAAATAAGATACGCTCTAGGCCTCGAAAAGAAAGTTACATGTGCCCAATAATCGTTCGCCTACACTAAAATTTAGTACATTGAGTTAATAATCCTAGACACAGAAATATATAAAACATTTCACTTACCCACTACCTGGAACAGTGCCTTTCAACATAAGAACATTATCAATCTAAACACTGGCTAAACACGCAGCACGTGCATCCAATTACTTTCGGATATAACCTGTACACATTTCACGCTATCGTTCTTTGTAAACATTATTCTCACTTGCACTCGTGTTGTCAAGCTGCTCACAATATATCTTCTATTTTCTGCGAAAGAGATTCGTAGGGAAGGAATTGGCACCGGTTATTAAGTTCGAGCATTAAGCCTTTTCACCTATATCTCCCTTTTTGCAAAATACGCGTCACATGCTTCAATCACGACGAAGGAATGCACAAATATTATTAAAACCCAGCGGTACAGAACTTCATATCCACGCAACTGTAACCTTAGATTTAATTTCAGAACTTCAACAACTGCAGGATTCTGAGTGTTGGAGAAGGTTTCTAAAGCTTTCAATGAATTGTACGAGTCTGTATAAATTATAAACATTTCCTGGCGTAGCTTTGATATGTAAAAAAGCGCATAGTATATAACGAGCAGCTCAGATGTCAAGACCGAGCAACCGTAGTGCAAGCGTCTGATCTCCAAATGGTCACCCATTACAAATGCCGCTCCAACATGGCAAGCAGTTTTTGATGCATCTGTATATATGGGAGCATGACCTCTATACTTCCGTCTGTGCTCAAAGAAAATTTGTTTATATACGATCTCGCAAGTGTTCCGCTTATTGCGATGGTGAAAGACATCAAGAAGCGGGATTCCCGCATCTTCCCATGGCGGGATTTAAAAATGCTGGACTGCTTAGGTGGACACATCAAACATGGAATTCTCTTCAGTTAAAGAGCGAGATATTAAAGAAAAGAAAGGAATGCAAGATGGTCGTGGTTCAAACATAAGGTCACACATGTCATCGAGCATGCAGAGCTTACTGGGATGGTCAGGTTGAGACAATATATTAAAATACTGTAGAAGAGACAGCTACTCCCGTCTGAAATGCAGAGATGGTTCAAAACAGTAGACATATAGACTCTGCACTGGAGATGTCTGAAGGCTTCAGAACTAATCCTTAGAGCCTGATGATGAACGGGAACCAATTTTAGTAGCACAGAAGGAAGGGCCGATCCGTAAGCTGCTGTGTGATAATCTATTCTTGAGCGGACAAGTGCTCTGTAGACGTGAAGCAGTGAGCTACGCTCTGCTCCCCAAGTAATGCTCGCCAGGATTTTTAGAAGATTAAACACTTTGAAACACTTCTTCCTTAAGTACATTACATGTGGAATGAAGGCTAATTTTGGATCAAACATCACGCCTAGATACTTCACTTTTTGTACAAGTGGAATCGGTGATCCATCAAGATGAAGTTCAGGCTCAGCGTGGAAGTTTTGCCTTCTGCAAAAGTGCATGCAAACAGTCTTCTGCTTGGAGAAAACAAATCCTTGTCTGTCTGAACATTTCTGTAATCTCTTCAGAGTGATCTGCAGCTGTCTCTCAACATATCTCATATCTGCACCTTGACAACTTATCTGAAGGTCGTCTACATACAGAGATCCTGAAACAGCAGAAGGAAATTCCATTAAAGCAGAATTTATTTTTACATTGAATAGAATAACACTCAGCACACAGCCTTGAGGCACACCCTCTTCCTGTTCAAAAACATCTGACAAAACAGAGCCAATCCTTACTCGAAAAGTTCTAGTCTTTAAAAAAGTTCCGAAGGAAAATTGGTAGGTTGCCGCTCAAGCCACAAGCATAAAGGTCATGCAAAATGCCATACCTCCATGCTTTATCATATACCTTTTCGATGCCAAAAAAGACAGAAATCAAATGGTTTCTTTTCCCAAAGGCCTTACTGATAGATGTTTCCAAAAGGAGCGTATTGTCGATGGTTGTTCTGCCCTTGCGGAAACCACTTTGATATGGCGAGATTGCATTATTTTTCTCTAAATAATAGACTATGCGGCGGTTTACCATTTTTTCAAATAATTTGCAAATGCAACTTGTAAGAGCAATTGGCCGGTAGTTCGAGGGATTCTTTAGGTCTTTCCCTGGTTTAGCTATGGGGATGATAATTGCTTTCTTCCATGCACTGGGAAAAATATGCTCCCTCCACACTCGATTGTATAAAGCAAGAAGGGCAGTCAACGACTTACTGGACAGATGCTTTAGCATATCATAACTTATTCCATCTAGACCCGGGCTCGACCTACGTGTCCCCATCAATTCTTTCTTTAACTCGAGCATATTAAAGTTGCCGTTATAAGATTCTATGTTCGAAGCGTTGAAGGCAATGGGAAATATTTTGAGATGATGCTTTTCAGAAAGATATGGCGGTGGGTAATTGCTGCTACTGGAAACGGCAGCAAATGTCTTCCCAATTGTACACTGGTGAAATAAATGAAGAAAATTTGCATATTTTATTAAGTTGCATCAAAAGAAGTGAACTGAAGGAAAAACACTGCTTCTAGATAAAAATGCAAATCTTGTACGGCAAATACGTAAGCGTGCACGTTTATGTAAACGAAACCAGCAGAACAACAGGCTTTATAAGAGCGTAGAGTGTAAGACTATTTCCGTTCGCTAGCACACCTCGGCGAATTTCTTGGTGTTATCTTGAAGCAATCGGTTAAATTCATATCGAAACAGAAAAATGAGCAACCATCAACGTTTAGATGATGGAGTGATGTGGCGAATTGTGGGGAGGCTAGAGGCAGGCCAATCGCAAGTCCAGATATGCAGAGAGTTTAATTTAACGCCCAGCGTCGTGTGTAACCTATGGAAACAGTTCCATGATACTCAATCCATCGAGAGAAAGCCTGGGCAAGGTCGCTCAAGAAACACGACTGCCTGAGAAGATAGCTATTTCTCCATTTTAGCGAGGCGTAATAGAGGAGCTACAGTTTCTCAGCTCTATAGGGATCTGTATGCAGCCACAGGAACCCGTGTAACAAGAGTGACTGTTTCCAAACGACTACATGACAGAGGGTTGTTTGCCAGAAGACCGGCTGTTTGCCTAGCGCTCACGTCTACGGACAGGAGAGTACGGTTAGCATGGTGCAGGCAGCATAGTGATTGGAGTACGGAGCAATGGGCGACCGTTCTGTTCACCGATGAGTCCCATTTTAGCCTGAACGTCGATTCTCGCCGTACTTCCAGATGGAAAGAGGCAGGGACACGTTTCCTACACTCCAATGTCCGCGAAATCAACAATTATGGCGGTGGCGGTGTAATGGTCTGGGCAGGCATCATGTTGGATGGCCACACACCTCTCCTCGTCTTTGGCAGAGTTTCTGTGACTGGTGTGAGGTATAGAGATGAGGTCTTGGAACCCTATGTTTGTCTTTTCCGGGGTGCAGTGGGCCCGAGTTCATCTCACAGAATGATAGCGCGAGGCCAAATAGAGCTCTTCTGGTCGAGGAATTTCTCGAGAATGAGGATATTCGCCGGATGGATTGTCCAACCAGGTCTCCAGGCCTCAACCCGATAGAGCATGTCTGCGACGCTCTGGGGAGGGCAATTGCAACTCGCAACCCCAGTCCGAGAACCATCCAAAAACTGAAAACTGCATTGCTGAAGGAGTGGGACCAGTTGCCACAGTCACTGATAAACTCCCTTATTTCAAGTATGACATCAGCTTCCCAAAATTCCCCAAGCTTCTCTCTGTTTTGCCAGTGCTTCTTTGCATTCACGATTCAAATATGGTTTAGGATACTTTGGAGGTTTCCTTGATGTCATCGGAATAGGAACTGTAGCTGAACTAATAATGATATCATTGACAGTTTTTCCAGCATCATCATTGCATTTTTCCAGCATCATCGCGGACATTGGAGGACATTGGCTCATCTTTTAGCATCTCTTCTGTTATCTCTGCAAAAAACGAGATGAGTTCCCAGTCTGCCCTGTTCAGTATGAAACGAGAGGTCATGACATAAGATTGACTCCTTCTCATGTTATAAAGACAAAGATGAGAAAATGGTCACTGTTGTAAGATCATTTTCAACATGAAATGTACAAAATGGTAAGAGGGATGGTGAACAAATGGCCAGCTCAAGAGCCTGAAATGTCCTCGTAGGTACATGGAAGTATGTGTTTTGTCCACTATTGAGGAGACAGAGGCCATCATCTTCCATCATCTGCTCTATTTGTCTGCCTCGGGGATATGTATCCTCACTTCCCCAGAGCGGGCTATGGCCATTAAAATCCCCTATGATGAAAAAGAGTACATGCATCTGCTGTATTAGATCATCTAAGTCCTGCTTATCGATGTGGTAATTTAGTGGCAAATAAAGGGAACAAACCGAAATCAAACTCCGTATATTCATTAGGGTAGCGACAACTTGGAGGTCTGTAATTAAAGAAATCGAACTGGAGGGGTAATCAAGTGAGGTGAGGAGACCTACACCTCCACTGGCATGCTCGCCTCCAAGATTATCTTTTCTAGCGAAAGAATATTTTCGACGTTTTGCTGTGTGTTCCGGTTTTAGCATAGTTTCCTGAATCGACAAGCACACAGGTTGGTATTTGATGTTAACAAGGCTTTGTTGGAATCCGTGATAGTTCCAAGATACAGGGGTGGCCATTATGTATGATGTTTATTCTTTCTGTGCTTCTGTTTTTTTTTCTGTGGGAGAAGATGTCTAGGAATTTCTAATCCGTCTTCTACTTCTATATTATGTGAGTCTACTGATCCTGAAATTATGTCATCTATTGAGATATTGCTTATACTTCTATTCTTGCTTAAATTTGAGGCGGTGGTTTTTTGTTTGTTTTGAACTGCAGTTTTTTGTATTATATGTGTGGGCTCTTTTTCTTACTTTTATTACTTTCTGCTGGTTGTTGAGTATTTGATGGTTGGACTTTGGGTATACTAAGAGATGTTTGAGTATCAATAGACCTGGTTGGCATTACAGCAGTAGCGAAAGATTTATTTAGTCGTGGTTGTAAATCTTCAACTATCCTCCTGGCTTCAGCATAAGATACATTCCTTGTTACTTTAGTTGCCTGAACTTATTTTTCAGATTTCCGCTTTGGATATGAGCGAGAAAATGCTGGTTGGTCACCTTTGCAGTTTATGCACAATGGCGCAGCGGTGCAACTTTCACTATCGTGACCAACCAACGAGCATCAAGCGCACGTCAGGTTGCCACGACAGGACGTCTTGGAATGGCCGAAACGTTGGCATTGGACGCATCGCATAGGGTTCGGGATATATGGTCTTGTGGGGCAGTTAAGATATCCAGCCTTTATATTCTTTGGAAGATCAGGCGAGTTGAAAGTCAGGACCACATGTTTGGTGTCTATCAACTGACCTCCCTTACGCCTCTTGATCCGCACAAACCTTTTGGTCAGCTAACTTGGAAACGAACTCTTCTTCTAAAACAAACAGAAGGTCGATTTCTGAGAATACACCTCTACAGAAGTTGAGTGTTTTGAGCGCTGTCACAGGTATAGGTACTTGTCCAAGTTTGGTTTGACGTGAAAGTGAATCTGACTGGGTGGCCAAAACTGTATCAATAAGTAAGTCTCCAGAGCGGAGACGTTTTATGTTCCTTGGCTCACCAATGCATGAATGGACGTATTTGCTTATCAGGAAAGGAGACATCTTTTGCAATTCACGAGAAGGACGAGAAACAGTAACGAAGCGTGTACAATTAATTTCTTTGGCATTTGCATCGGTACGTAATTTTTTGTTAGTTGACTTCTTAGGAGCATTCGCACTTGAAACAACTTCCCTAGATTCGGGGTGAGTAATAACGTAGATATTATGGGTTGCCATATTGAATAGATAAAAAGATTCGGGTCCGATGTCCCAACCACCACGGAACCCAATAAGGGAACACAGAGTCCTGTGTTAGGGCTAGCCAGACCTATACGCAAACTGAAGCCCCACAGTTGGCTTTCCCGAAAGCAGTTACTCCCGAGAGTTTATCCCCAAGCCACTGACACAAGGACTAGTGACCAGCCGATTGACACCTGTGAGCACGACAATGTGACCAAACAAATTTAGACATTGCGTTGTGTATTAATTTTAAGTTTAGTTTCAACAACCCATAGAACCTTGCTACTGGTGAAACTATGTTGTGTTATCATAAATTCAAGTAAACACATAGATCAGTAATACTAAAACTATAGTTTATTATACTTTCTTTAAACAAGTATCTCGACCAAATTATTATTATACTTTTCCTTAAACATGTATATCAATCAATTTGCTATTATAAAAATTTATGCTAGTCCCCGGGAACTACCAAAACCATTAATTAAGAAAAACAAATTTTTACACATTTATATTGGTTTTCAATAATTCAGTAACTTCTACGAGAACCACTTCAATTCAAAACTATTAGCTAAGAAATGACTATTTTCATGAGTTAAGATACAAAATTAATAACTACTATTACATTTAACAGTTGTAAGTTTCTTACACCTTACTCATCCAAGAACATGTAAAATTTCTAATAATTAAGAACAGAGTTACATATTTATAGTATTGCACCAAAAAATAAAAGAAGCTACTATCATATTTAACCAACTGAGTTACCAAACCATCACCACACTATTAAGTAAAATTTTGAATTTAAACTGGAGCAATTTAAGACTGCTAACAAATTTTACCTCAATTTCTGCAAAAGCAGCAAATCATCAAAAGATATTAAAGATTTAAAATCCTCTACATTTGAAAATCCTTTACAGCAAACGTTTAATTAAAATTTTACTGTTTTCAGGCAATAATTAAATCAGCAAATTTTGAATGAAATTTCCTTAAGAATTAAAGTTAAGAATTAAAAAGTTCAGAAAGTATTCTTATCTGATGGATGATGTAAGCTGAAAGAGCAGCAAGCTGTTCTTCTTCGACGTTGTAGACTCATCTTTCGGTGGCTGGAGGGAAACAGGACTGCAATAATTTCAACTGGAACACAGGAACCTGTAGCTTCAACGATTTGAAGGCCGTCTGTCGGACGACTTTCAGATTCATCAGAAAATTCTCATGGAGACGAAGTATATCTATCCTTTTTTTTTGATGGGGCCTGAGGTAATGCAAAAGAAAGGCTTGGCTCCTCAATTCATTGTAATTTTATGCATAATTAGCCATTTTTGTTTACATCATTAAATGCGATTATTATTATCTCGAAGATCAATTAGACCTTTATTTTGAAAACTTGTTTTACATCCTCAATCAAAAAGCGAAAGGAACCATAAGCCCCCAGCTACGAAGCAATTTCATCGACGCTGCCCCATAGAAACAACGTGCTCAAGGCACGCGAGAAAGACACTTCTAGTTAACCGAAGAAAAAAGAGCGAAGAGGCTGAAATCCCACCTGCACCGCCTTTTTGTCAAGTCAGGAAACCAGATATCGCCAAAAGGGTGAATAAATCCTAAACTCTACACCTCGAACAAAACCCCTGCTACAATCGTCCAAAAATCGAGGAGTTGAAGTGGAACAAAAATTCGAATCTCGCCAAGCCCGCCAAAGGCAAAACCAAGAATTGGATGCAAGCGTAAGAAAACTAACAAACCCAAAACAACCCATCCCTGACCGGACACATTCCTAAACAAAGGCTTAGAAATTCAACTGCAAATTTTACCCTTTTTTCACTCCTTTGCCCCTAAACCAAAATTCTCACGAAGTGCAAAAATTTCGTTAAATAATTAACTGTAATTTAAAACCTATTTAAGCTAGAAACTTGAAAGTACTCTTAATTTAAAAGACTAATTTTTCTGCATCCAATGATATAAGTTAAATGAGAATCAACCTAAGTTAAGTAATTTTAAATCAAGTTTATTATGTAGGAAAGCCCCTAATTCCATTGTCTGTTTCAACGCGTTTACGATAACCAGTGGAAGAAACGTACAAATCTTAAAGTACCAAAATTCCTAATTAAAATTAAACTAAAGCAAATATAAATACAAGATATTAAATAAAATAACATTGTGTAGCATAAACTTAGAATAATGAAAATTAAATCTTAAGTCAAACTTAAATAATTAAGTGTTACGTGAAATTGCTACACAAAGTGCCTCCCGTTTAGCTGAAGCAGAGGCCAAAGCAGTGTGTTGGGGACAGTACCTCGTCCCTCAACTACCACGACAATCCTTTCCAGCGACACGGGTCTTCACGCACGGCAAACACGTGGACAGGTTTCTCACCACTTGAAATCTAGAGACAAGGTTTGTTCAAGTATCTCATGACGAGCACCAACCTCCGAAGAGGAAAACCACGAGGGAGAAAGGAAAGAAAAAAGCTTCAGCTCAGAGGAGAGGAGACGGAAAAGAGGATAGATCACTGGGGCTCCAAGATCGTGACACCCATCTCACCAAGAAGATGATCCCCTGAAGGGCTAGGGTACCTCGGAATTGCCACACCCGTACACCTAAAAGTCAGTCCCTGAAGGGCATTTAGTAATAAAAAGCGGTTTTAAGTCTCAGAGAGTTCAGAGGAACAAAACATGTAATTGGAACTCACTAATCAACTTGGTTTAAGGCTTCAAAACACTTTTCCCTTGACAAGTTCTGTGTGAAGCATCGTTAAACACAGGAGAGTAATCGTTAGGGCAATTTTTTGCATTCTGTATAGTTATGTCTCATATTCTGTAGTTTTTTAATTTCTTTTAACAGTTCCATTTTTAATTCTTACCTTCATTCGCGTTTACTTGTTTTTTGTAACTTTTTACCAGAGAGAGAAATAGGGATACCTTTATAATTTTTTAACTAAAATTTTTATTTAATTTGCGTTCCGACTTTTACTTCTTTTGATTTACTATCAATTTAATGCTCCGCGTATATATTCTTTTGGATTATTCAGGTATTGATGTTTCAGATTCATACCTCTTCAGAAATCGGTCTGGAACATAAAAATATGAATAATCCTTAATGTATTATAAATTGTAATTTGATTGGTATACCACTTTAAGTAAATTATAAAAAAAATTCAAAACTAGTAGAAGATATCTTTTAGTTTTGATCCATAATTTTAAAATAAAATAGGTTTCTTTATACAATTTTGGCATCGTCCTGGGATGGTTTAATTCACTTCTACTAAATTATTAATTTTAAGTTTTTGATTTATACACACATATAAAGAATTTAGCTATGTATGTATTTACAAAGAGAGAGCATATATAAATGAAAAATTATCTCCTAGGACATGTGAGTTCAATTTCGTAGTAGATGTGTGCTAGCGTGGAAATCAAAAATTGGAATATGTAGTTAATTAAACTGGAACTGGTTACGGAAACGCCTAGTTAATAAAACGTGAATTAAAAGAAGAGAACCGTTGTTGAATACACAGAGAGATCGAGAAGTTTCAAGGGGAAACGGAATCTATAAAATTTGAATTTAAATCTTAAATAAGTTCAGAAGTAATTCCCCGACGCTATGATGCAGAATTCATTTCAAAAATAAAAATTATAGTGTTCACACAGAACAATGTATGAACTTAAAAATAAGAATAAATGAAAAATGTATGAAAAAATGAAATGAAAATTAAGAAGCAAATGAAATGAAAGAAAATTACTTTTCTGCATTTTATACGTTATTGAAAACTGAAATCTCCTTTTCATTAATACATTCCACAAATTTTACGAAGACGAAGTTTTAGGAGTGATATCCAGAAAAAAAAAATTATTGCGAATTGAAGATTTGACAAATTTAGTTAGTCAATGTAGTATGGTATAAGATTAAAAAATTTCTTTTGAAATTCTATTTTATCAAATTCACCATTTTGTTTAAAATATTATTCTTTATAACAATAGGATGTTTTTGTTTCTATATTGAAAAGTGTCAGAAATTGTTTCCTAAACAAATGTTGCTTCAATCAATTTTCGCAAATTCTCTGCTTGTCCTGCAACTTAATATTTATCATTTACGCATCTAAGCTTTATTGCACAAAATTAATACTTATTTTCCCCACTTCAATAAAATTGATAAATATCAAAGAAATGGCATATTTCAACGAAACTGTGTCATTCTATGATTTATTTTCTCAATTTACAACAAAGATGTATGATAAATGTAGAAATTTCAAAGCGACAATGCACCCGAGGGCTGTTTGCCTAAGGGAAAGGATGCCTTCGTGGAAGACGTTCTAATGGAAACTAGCCCGTATCCCGATAGACATGGGTAATTAGATTTACCTAGATTCAAATCTGGCTCAAACTAACACTATTTAGCTGCCACCACTCAGCCCTCTTAGCATTTCAAAAGCTGACTAAGTTTTATTTGGTGCTGAAACTAGTACAATTTTATTTAAATCATTATTTTACTACATTACTTCGTATGCATACATTAGTGTTCTCCCTTAATAATGAATTAATAACATTAAAAATAGCAAGCGTATGTGGTTTCTCAGCTATATTTTCCATCAATAGTTTTTAATTACAGTATTATTAGCTAATATATCTATGATATATATATACATATATTGCAAATTTTCATACATTTCTATGCAAAAATAATTAACAGGTTAATTTTTATAGGAATTCACTTTGCAGCTTTCCGTGAATAACACGTTATGTCCTGATGAATGGTTATAACGTGAGCTACTGAGGATGGCGGAATGACTCAATGACCAACATGTCGTTTTTCCTAAAAATTTTTGTTTTCTACGTTATTCACTTATATCGTGTCTAACAATCAAGTGGATCTCAGAAAGCCCTCTGCCTTCATGACGACGATACGGAAATAATGTGTAGAAATTCTGAATTCGATACATTCGGTATCCAAAGTGATAATTTTGATTCAAAAAAAGATTTCATCATGTTCCGAAGCTGTTTTCTCATGAACTTCTAGATTCCAACACATGTCTATTGAGATGAAAGAAGAACTGCAAGCATGTATAGCACAGACGTATATAATGTTGATCTTCACAATGAATTCAACTTTCAAAGTATAGAATACAAGATAAAACTGATATAGTGTTTAGCAAGTTCGAAAAAGGTCAAACATCTCATCCAACGAAGAACACATTTTAGAATCTTCGAACTGCTACGGAGGAATACCCAAGTTCATATAAATCTTTTGCTGCCTGCACCACATAGCTGTAATTTTCAGTTTCGTAGAATGTCTTATATCGTTTTGTTTCCTTTCGTTCTAATTCTCTGAAACAATTAAAGATACTGGCAACCATGTGTGAAACGTCGTATCAAAAATCTAACCAGAAGAGTCTTACCTAAATAGTACTCTTTATTTCAGGACAAATTATCTATCTATAATGCTAGGAAATTACATCTGAAAGTCGAAGAATGGTTTGGAAAGAAACACGCGAACTAAAAATCTTTTAAGATACATTTACTATTTTACAGCCATTAAATATAGAAATGCTTGAAGCTGTTTGTACTTTTAAACAAATATATAAATCTAGTAACAACCGTTCCAGAACACATTATAAAGAAGAGATAAAGTTTATTTGGTTAATAAAAAGAATGTATCACAATAATTCGTAAAGTTGTAAGGCATATTACTTTTACTGTATTTATTCACAAAATAATAAGCCCTGATTTCATAGTCTATCAATGATTGCTCAGAATGTTTCCATTAATGGTTTTTATATTGTCATGCACCTCCTAAATGCGAAGTCTCTGTAAATAGTATAATGAACACATAATTAGGTATATGTTTTCGTATCAAATATATAAATGATACCTTTATTAATGTACAGAATTTATTCACTTTTTAACGAGTTATTTTACGTTACGGATCTTTATTGTCACTTCTCCCTTTCCGTTTTCCTACCAGAATGCTAATTTTTGTTCGCTCGCATTCAAATGAGGTAAAAAGAGATAGTATTAGATGGGAAGTTTTAAATTGTTTAGTCAGAGTGTGTTCCGCCTGCTGAAGACACGCAGTTCTACGCTAGCATTCTGTCTTAGGCGTTGCATTCTCTCTTCTCTTGCCAATAGAGCTTCGAAGGTAGTCTTGAATGAACCTGCGCTTTATTTCTGTGTAGCCTTAAGATAACCTAAGACTTAGCTTTAACTTTAAATTATATCTTTTGAGTTATGCCATAAATGCTGGTTGCTTTTGTAAGCAGTTATGTGAATTCTGAATAAAAATACCTTTTACATACTTCTTACTTTCTGCTATTTATCTACATATAGCGATAAGTAGCTTACGTCTACAGAAGAATCTTGACTTAGTGGATGCTATCTACAAGAGTGAAACTCTGCAATAACATATACATATGTAAGATAAAAAATATTAAAGCAAACTTGTACATTTAATTGGCTATGACCTCAGTTATTTTTTATTTAATTTTGGGATTTCCTCTCTCTCTATCTTAAAAATAGCGTTATAAGTTTAAACTGCGTCATTCAAATTAATCACGCGATCCTACGTAACCCTTAATGCAGATATCTCTTCCCCAATCAAATAATTATAAACCGAAACTTTTTTAACTCGGAACTGAAACTTTTGGCTCCCTCCCTTCTTTCTCTGAATTAACGCGTCACTCTTCGCTACAATTATTGTGCTTCGTGTATACTTCGCTTCGCTAGCTTCTGTTGCCATAGTATCAAAAATGTAAATGATCTGGAAAGAGGTACGATTGGAGTGCCAATCGAATTGTGGCCACAAATGTGAATTTAAATAAATAAGGAAATTAATCCGGCTCGACTTGTTCCTCTTTAATATGGATCAAATATCTATGCTAAACAACATTGCTACGCTTCCACATCTCAGTATTCTTAGATCAGTGCTTCCAAAATTGTGCTTTCTTATCATGACATACGTATGATATAAAATACATCAAAAAGGTAAATTCTTCACTCGTCTTTCTTTTACGGTTCAGTTCTTCTGTGGTCACGTTTTATATATCTGCGTGTTTTGTTATTTTATTTTCATACTGGTTGGATTTATGAATTCTATAGTTTATTACCTTTATTTTCATTTTAAAATCAACTATAGGGCCTTTTTCATTCACATCTGATTTCAAATTTGGTATTTATAACTGTATTTGAAAGGTTATTCTTTCGAATGCACAACTTTTTAATTTTTCGAAAAATTCTGTTTACTAATAAATCATAGACTCTTCGCATAAAACACTAGCTGTGTCATAACTTTGTTATTTCAAAAACTGATTTAGTCAAGCATTGCTTAATGGTGTTTTCTAGGTGCAAACAGTAGTTTTTACGTAAAAGTTGATTAAGAATCGCAAAAGGTTTTTGAACACGCTATAACGCCAAAAAATTAAAATGAAAGACAAAACATTGTAGAAGGTCATGGGCATTATTTTTAAAAATTACTGCATGCATAAAATGAGATAACATTTGAAATATATGGTACGAAGTATTTAGCTATGGAGAACGACGTTATTCAAAATTTGATGTCTCTAGGTGCTGTCGTTTTTTCACAATGCGGGAAACATACGTACATTCATGCATTTTCTTCATTGTTTAATTTATTTAAATTTGATGCAGGGCTCTAATATTCGGTGGCAATAATATGAAAGTGGTTGTAATATTTGGTGCCAATAATATGAAAAGCGGAACTCCGTTTTCTAGTGAACCAACAGAAAATTCCAAAACGAAATTAATAGCCCGTCTGGATTAATTCCCATTTGGACTAATAATAAAAATTGTCACTAATGATTGAAAATTTTATTAATTTTGATAAAGTATTTACAGTATTACATTAAAATATTATTCAAAATATCATTAAATACTTTCAGTATTTCACAAATTAATGGCCTTTTATCACTTTTCTTGTCATTATATTTACGTGGATGTGCATTCCAATAAAAAATCTCATAAATTCAGAGTTATGACAAAAGTTTTGAAAAAAAGCCCTTCGAACCTGGTCAGTTACCTTAAGTTGGAAATCATTTTTATTCGTACCTACAAATAAAACTGCCCCTTGAATGTTTGCTTTGTTGCTGTATTTGCGTATATGCGGGGAAATCCACATTTTCGTCTATTTATTTCTACAATTCTTTTAAAAATGGTTTTTATATTTTTTTTTTGTCAGTCTTTTCAAAATAGCAGACATTACATTTTGGTGATTCATCAATTACCTGTTTAATGTCTGAGAAAAACAACAAATTTTTTTAAGAACCTGCTCGTCATTTGCACTTTGGTTTCGAAGAATGGATTTCAAGCACTACTAATTTAGAGGTCTAAGTAGAAAAAGAAATTTCTAAGAAATTTCTGTTCCTCCCCCCTTTAAAAAAGAAATAATATTTTCGAAATAGCCCTGTAGTCTATTAAATAATGATGTTTATTTTCAGTTTCCGTCAATATATTTTGAATTCTTGTTCATGCAGTTGAATAATTTCATTTCAAGGGCAATAGAATTCAATGCTTGCACGAAAAAAAGTCTTAAACTAACAACTAATCAGACCGAATCGAAACTGCTAATATATCGAAAAGCTTTTAAGGCCATATCAGGTTCAAAACCTTTAAATGAAATTCGCAAACTAAAGCTTGGTTTTCTTAAGTGCTACATATTTTCAAGGTCAATGTGAGCAGGATAACCATTCAGGCTTAAATTAAATAAAACTCCCAAAACTTCCGCAAAACACCAATTAAAACTTTTGAACAAATTTAAAAATGGCACCAAATTCTTCTCGCTGTAGAATTTTAAAAGCAGTATTAGAATCCCTACTTTAGGTTCATTTGTTTCTATGGCTGATCTATGTTTTTCGAAGCTTGTGTGTTTCAGTTCTTTTCTCATGAATTTGAAATTTTTAGATTTCTTTTAAGCCATGCATTTCTCAAGAGCAAGAAAACTTTATGAAAGCTTTCTATTCGTTACTCGAAGGCTTGACCTATGATTATTTAATAAACTACACTTTTTGAAACTCAGTTATATCATTCCTCTAAGGAAATCTGCAGAATATCTTCATAATATGAAGATGTAATAGAACAAAATAGATTTTTAGTTTTGCAGTGAATTAATTTATATATAGTATACAGAGTGTTTCATATTCAATAAGACAAAAAGAATAGCTTAGTACAAATTTTTCAATTGATTTATTAAGCCGAAATAAATTAATTCTGAAACTAAAGTTATACAAATTTTATTTGGCAACAGCGAAAGGTCTTCCGGTTTCAAAATCGCCCATAGAGCACTGTTAATCCAAATGGCGCCATCCGTACCGAAGAAAGCCTGCTATATTTTGGAAGACGCCAAAGCAGCATCATTTATTGTCGTTTAAAGACCTTTTCGCGTGAGCTAAAGAACCACCGCATCGTTGCAACACCGAACGGTGGCGAGTGCAGCAGTTTCAGGACACTGGGTGCTTGTGTAAGAACATCAAATGAGGACGAACAGCAGCCAAACCCGAAGTGGTTGAAAACATTCGTTAACATTGCGTACTGGTGAAATAGAACAGCAGCGTGGTTCTCCAATGTTTAACACTCTCTGCGCGTTTTCCAACTGCTATGTTTCTGTTTCTCTTTTTTCCTCTTGAAAATATCGATTAACGAGTGCATTTATGAAGATATGCTATCGAAATAGTTGTTTCCTCAGTTGGAGGAAACGGTTCCTGGCTTCATTTTCCAGCAAACCGGTGCTCCACATCATTGGCATAAAAACGAAGCCAATACATAAACTGTATTCTATTCCATCGCTGAATTGGCAGAGCTGAGTTAAACGATACGCCATTCTTTTATTGGCCACCGAGATCCTCAGATGTAACCCCTTGTAACTTTTTCTATGGGGCTTTGTTAAAGACCTACGGCGTTCTTTATTATGGGGTTTAATGAACTGTTCATGCCTCCATTTCCCCAGGACTAACAGCAGCTGAGACAGCGGATAACTGAAGTGCTCAAATCATTAACAAGGGATATTCTGTCACACGTGTGGCAGGAACTGGAATACCGCATACATATGTGCCGTGCCACCGAGAAGGCCCACATAGAATATTAATGAAAACAATAGTTTCACAGTATAGCTATAGCATAATTGCAAGCTTGGCAAGCTTGGTCATAGTGTATCTTTAAAATAACTGCAAGCTTGGCACTGTATTACTGTATATCTTAACTGCAAGCTTGGATTTAGTATAATTGGAAGCTTTGCTTATCTTGGATGACTATAGTTTCACAGTATATCCTTAATATAATTTGAAGCTCTTTAAACTGCTGTATCCGATATGTTTCTTGCGCTTTTACTTTGCCTTTGGTCACTTGGAAAAGGCACTCAAAATGTTTATTTCTATTTGATTTCCGGTAATTCACATGTGAATATTCATGCTTTATAATTTGTCATGTCAAATAATTTAATATTGTTGTCAAATGCTATGTGAATAGAGCATGTGCTAATTTTAATTTGTTAACAATAAAATTACGCTGTGGATATTTTAGAGAAATTTCGCAGCAGATTTTATTTACACGCGCAGGATCTAAAACCTAATTTGTGTTTAGGTTCAAAGAGTATAAAGTAGATATCAGGGTAATGCCAACCCGAATTTAAAAAATGCAAACAGTTCACACCGTAATGCATGTGACAAATAGTACAAAAATGGGATTTGCAGTACTGACGCTTTAAATCTCGATTCGGCCCACTTCGAGAATATGTTCCATTTATAATAACAGTATTATTCTATTTGCAACATCAGGGTATCTTACGAACTGATTTTACCAATACATTGAATCTGCTTATTAATTTGACTTTATTAGACTAATTGGTTGGGCAACATTACGTAGTGTCAAAGTTGATGCCACCTTATTTTTTTAAAATAATAATATGAACACTTACTCTCAGATCTCCTCCTTTACTACAAACCACTCGAAAGATCTTTTGAGTGCCCCCTTGCCACGCAGATATTATACACTTACTAACATTCAAGCTTTTTCCGGGATTCGAACCCGTGTCTATATGCACGACAGTCAGCGTTACTAACTAATATACCGTCTGGTCGGCTATGTGGCTTAGACATAAATTAGGTTTTCTAACGAAAAGCTAGATGCTTGCCTGCAATATAGAAAAGGCAATATTTGATAGTCTTCAAGAAGATGATTTTTACCTTTTTAATTCTTTGTACGAATTAAAGAAAGTATTACAGTCGCGAAAAATTTCGGGTGTCTTATTTCAACAGAAATATCCATTTTGACAGCTTCCAAATCCATTTGGGTGTTTTTTTTTCACTTTTTGGTTTTTTTTTCACTTTGTTTTTTTTTTCACTTTTTGTTTTTTTTTTCACTTTTTGTGTTACATTTGTATCTCCAGATAGAATAAATTTTACTTTTTTCAAAACGAACTGTAAAATGGATATAAAGGGGATTCAACAGGAATTTTTATATGACATCTGTACGTACACTGTGCCAAATAAAAGGGGGGGACAGTTCTATACTCCCGTTCGACTGGAACGGTTGATGAGTTTCAAATTACAAATTATATTTCTCATTTCTCGAAAGTGCTAGTTAGGATATATATTAGATTTATATATAGCATTGTCCTAACATATGTATTTTGACACAAAATCGCACTTTTTCTGAAATAATATACCATTTTTTTTCATATTTCGATTTTGCAACTCAAATTATGCCTAGCTTTGCCTAATTTTGTAATTTTTTTTGTTGAGAAATTTATGGAGAAATTAAAAAATTTATCTTGGCGCATTTTTTTCAGTTTGTACCTAGAATAATTTACTTAGCCAACTTCTTAATTTATAGCAACTTATTTTCCTTTCCTTTTTTTCATTGTCCATGAGCAGAAAAAAAGCCATGGATCATACTTTTAAATAATTTTAACAGAGTGCGTAAACCACATTTTCGTTATTATCGCTTATACGACAAATTTCAAAACGCGCGAAAATGCAAATCCACGTATATCTTCGGTATTTTTAATAAAAAATCTCTGATTTTTTGCAGGTATTCTTAGAAATACATCTACTTTAAGACGATGGCAAAGCTTTTATAGGTTCAAATTAGTTATTCAAATTTTTTTTTCGAAAAATTTATAAAAATGTTTTAAAAATAAATTATAAAAAAATTGCAGAATTTTATTTGATATGAATCTAAATCTCGAAATATGAAAGGCACAATGAAATAAGTTTAATAAAAAAGAGATATTAACAAATATATATCAAATTCAACTAACATGGATGAGTTAACATTTTGAGAACAAATTTTTTAAAAACTACTCGTGCGATTTTTACAAAACTTGGCAGTTTGGCATAATAGAAGCGAAATATGGAAACCAATTGGCATATCATTTCAGAAAAACTGTGATTTGTGTCAAAATACCTATATGAGAGCAACGCTATACATAATTCTAATACATATCCTAAGTCGCATTATCGAGACATGAAAAGCGCAAGCTGAATTTCGTCAATCGACCCATTAGAACGGGAGATATAGAGTCTTTTTTTTTCTCAGTGTACATGGCTATGCATTTCATATACCTCAAAAATAATAAGCCATAAAATATATGGAACATAAGCCAGGTAACAACTGCACAAAGGCTTCTAAATGGCCAGTTCTAATACTATACATTTTCTAAGCACTCGAAGATTTTACTAAATTTTGGCTCTTTCTAAAACTGACCTTACTGGGATACGTACCCTGCGAAGGAAAAGAAAATTGGGGACAGTGATATATCTGCCGTTCTACTGGGCTGATTGAAAAAAATCCAACTTGCGTTTTTCATGTCTCGAAAGCGCGACTTAGGATGTATAAAATTTATATATATAGCATTGTTCTAATATAGGTTTTTTTGACACAAAATGAGACTTTTTCTGAAATGGCATGACAATTTTTTTCCTTATTTCGACTCTATGATTCAAATTATGCCAAACTCCCAAGTTTTGTTAGAATCGCACAAGTAGTTTTTAAACAATTAGCTCTAAACATTTTAGTTTCTCATTGTCAATTGAATTTGATATATATTTGTTAATATCTCGTTTTTTGTTAAACTGACTTGATTCGTTCTTCCAAAATTCGAAATTTAGGCTTAATCCAAATATTATTCACGCAATTTTTTATGATTTATTTTTCAAATTTGTATTTTTAAATATTTTTGTAATTTTTTTATTTCTTAAAAATGTTTTTATTACAACCTATAAAATTTTTAGAGTCATCTTAAAATAGATGTATTCCTTGGCACAAACGCAAAAAATTTGAGCTTTTATTCAAAATTTTCCAAGGCATACTAGAATTTACATATTGGCGCGTTCTGAAATTTCGCATATTTCAGAACGCGCCAATAACGCTAAGTGTGGTTTACGCACTCTGTTAAAATTATTTGAAAGTAATGAACGATGACTTTTTCCTCTCGTATACAATGCAAAAAAGGAAACGGGAAATAAGTTGCTATAAATTAAGAAATTTGCCAAATGCATTATTCTTGGCGCAAACTGAAGAAAATTCGCCCAGATAAATTTTTAAATTTCTCCATAAATTTCTGACCAAAAATTACGAAATTTACTATTTAGGCAATTTTTAAGTTCGTAGAATCGAAATATAGAAAATAATTCGCATGTCATTTCAGAAGAAGTACGATTTTGTGTCAATATAACTTTATTAGAAGAATGCTATATATAAAATCAATTTCTTCAAGAACCGTCTGAGTTCAAGTATCTTGCTGGGGATTCCCGCCTAGATGGACAATACACAACGGCATCTGAGGGATATTACCAGACAACCTACCGTCTGAGTTATTTGAACTTCAAACTAGTTAATAATAGTAATAAAATTATATGCAATGACCTATATATATATTATATGCAATGCCCAGTGGCTAGCGCGTCGCGCAGCCGCACTTTGGGTCCGGGGTTCGATCTTCGGGCTGGGCAAGGTTCACTCAGCCTTTCAATCCCTTGAGGAAGTCGATAAAATGTGTACCAAGTTCGCTTGGGGACTGAACACCGGGGTCTTGCAACAGGCTGGCCACTTGTCCAGGCAAAAGACGGCCAAGCATCCCGGAGCCCACGGTCTAGAAAGCAGATATCAGGGCACTGCCGGCCATGGCTCTTTGAGGGCTGTTTGTGCTGCCGAGTTTAACTTAGTTTAGTGGAGATATGGTAGGGATTAAAGTGCGAGTGAAAAATTTTATTTCAAGCACAATGCATGCTATTTTTGGGCTAAATGCTTTGTGCATGTATGATCAGCTCTATCTGGTAAAGGGTTTTAGATGCGTTTTATGTATTATCTGGGGGGGACGTTATTTTTAACCTTGTTTTGTTTCTGGGTCCTTCCACCGTGGTTCTCATGAGTTTTTAATATTAAATTAATTAAATTTGGGATAGTTTATCTCCCTTTAAAATTTAAATTATAAAAAGCATTGCTGGTTTCCTGAGTGACTTCCTTTGTTGTTGCTTGGCTGTTTCCAGTAAGATCCTACGCCTAAATATTGATTTGGCTAGGTGAGTCGGGATTTGGTTCTTAAATCAAATCAAACAAAAACTATTTTTAGATACTATCATTGGGTTAAATCATATATATATGACAATTTGGAAGTTCGCAATATGGTGCGTATACAGAATTCTGTAGAGAGCTGACTCGTGAAGATCAAACCAATCAATTTACTGATAATGGCCGAAGCTGTTATGTGACACATATGCAGAATGTGACACACATGCTGATAATGTGACACACATGCAGATAGCTATGCCATGAACTCTTAGGAGAACCATATAATCTTTGGATAATCCCAATATATCTTGACAATTACTCTGTTCAAACATAATATTGAGCAGCAGAGCATAATGAGGGCAATCTGCTCGCTGAAATTTTTAAATACGCATTCCCATTTTTTAAGCAATAGAGAAAGAAGGCGAAGCGAGAGACGTGGTTTTTTCAAGCAGCATCAGGTAGTCGATGCGTACTAAATGCGGTCGGATTGAGAAGTCGAGAAGGCGACTGCGCTTACGATTTCGCAGTGCAAAGAAATTGCAGGGAAAAAGTAACATAACATGCTACAGAATGACGCACAAATGGTGCAAACGTATCATTCAAGAGGGGATGTGCTCAATTAAAAATTATGAATAATTAAAATTGATGAATTTATAGGTCTAATGCCAATAGGTTCCAATTGGGTTTAATGATCTTGTTTCATATTTTATATTTAACACACATACATTATAGTTAAACCATATCCCATAAATTAAAGTTAGACCTTTTAGCGTATTATATGACCCGATTTGGAACGTTGTATCGTTTCATTAGGGATCGTGGAAAGTAATTCGCATTCTCGAATTTCCAACCGTTATCCACTTATTGCTAAAACCGTAAACACGCGAAGAGTATTCCTCAAATGGGAGATGAATCTCCGTGCAGTACTTTATAAAAAATTATCTCCTTCTCACTTAAACATCTCCCAGAATTTGTAATGTCAGACTACAGAAGATTATTGTCTATTACTTACAGTACAACGGCAAATAGAACAATTCTAAAGGTCTATGAAAGCAGGATTGAACGCTTAATTCGTTTTAATCTATCTTGGATGACATTTATAGCTGTTGGATCATGCATCATATCTTTGCTTCTGGCTTCAACTACTAAGAGTTCTAACCAGTAATTAAACATTATACAAGAGGTCATTAAAAAATTTAAAAACTAGAGTTGTATGATATAATATACACCACACCAGAAGGCGAGAATCGATACTTGCGTAAACTCAGTAAATAAGCATTTGAAGGAATCATTAAGCAATTGATAGGAAATCGAAGGTAGCAATCTTATAGCAATAGGCAAGTAACTTTGGCGATGCATGCGCACGAGAAAAGTAACCTTCACCTATGGCAGCAGCAGTCGAAATGAATGAGTAGCTAAGGTAAGTGAGGCACTGATGTTGGAGACACGTGACTAGCCCAAGCTATGTGATTGGTCAGAACACTATTATGGGCGAGGTAAACTTGAAGTACAAATTTGCATTTAAATGATGCTAAATTTTTGCACACGCAGTTAAGAATATAACAAAGTCCTCAAGACTTGCAAGAGTAAACAAAATTCTTTCTTTGTTCTCGTAAATAATTGAAAATTAAAGTTGAAAAATAGAAATAATAAATAGATACAGAACAGAGCCTCCGAACAAAGCCCGACAAAGTTCATCAGCTTTGTCAGTAAAACAAAGTCCTATCTTTGCGAGGTAACGTAACACTTAAACACAATTCTTGAACTATTACAAATATATATAAATTTACACTGCTACCATAGCGCATTATGGTGGATAGTTCGCGGTCTCCTAACTAAATGTTCTTCCGTAGGATCGTAGTTTATTAGGTTTCTGATTGCTTCATAAGGTGAGTTTTTCATCTTCTCAAAGAAATTGTGGGCAGTAATAAGGATCTGAGCATGAATTAGGTTAATATCCAGGTCGTTATGAATTTGGGAGTTGGAGACAAACCATGGAACGTTCACAATACTGCTTAGGATTTCATTTTGAAGGACGTTAATTTTCTATCTATCAGTTTTGTTCGCTGTAGCCCAGGCGGGAACTGCATATAAGATTATTGGCCGGATTAAGGTAATATAGAGTGTTCTTTTAGTTCGGAGGTTTAGCTTTGATTTCCTTTCCAATATTGAATACAGGGCCATAACGGCCGCATTAACTTTAGTTGTCACATATTGAATATGTTCCTTGAAATTTAAAGTTTTGTCAACATGCACTCCTAAATACTTGTACGAATCAGCCGCAGGGACCAGGGAGTCATTAATTCGGATGTTGTAGTTAACTGGGTAATATTTCCTGTAGTGTTAGGTGCCAAATGGGATGGAGTTGACTGAACGAACAAATTTTACCATTGCGTTGTGTGATTTAAAATGTTAGTGCATAACCCAATGAACCTTGATGCTAGTGAATCAATGTAGTGTTAACATATTTAAAAGGAAACACATAAATCAGTAATACTTTAAAAAAACCTTAGAGTTTATTATTTTTTAAACATATAAAAAATTATGTAAAAATCAGTTTTAGTACTAAACTTTTCACTACCCCCGGAGGTAAAAAAATAACCTAAGATAATTGTACCAATTTTTTTTTCTTTTTACAGTGTAACATAAACATGTGTTTTCAACAAATTTCTATCAAGTTCAAAAATAAACCACATAAAACTTCTATAACAATTAATAAAGCAATAACTATTTCATTGAGTTGGAATTTATAAAATTCCTGACCAGTCAAACATTAATATTGGGTTTCAACAAATTCTGCAATTTTAAAATAACAACTTAAAACTTCTAAAACTATTAATTAAGCATAACTATTTCATTGAGTTAAAATTTATAAAATTCATAACAACTATTTCCTTTAACAATTTTAAGGTTCTTACACCTTATTAATCCAAGAAAATACAAAATTTCTATATATTCAGAACCGAGTTAAATATTTATCGTATTGCACAAAAAAAATTAATTAAAAATAAAAGGAAAACTACTATCATATTCAGCTAACTGAGTTATACCCAAACCACCCTTTTAAGAAAATTTAGAGTATTAAAACTGGAGCTATTTTATGACAGTTAGCAATTTTACTTTAATCTCAGCAAAGTCAGTATGATCATCAAAAGATACTAAAATTTAAATTCCTCAACATCTCAAATCCTTTAAGGCAAACATTTCAAATTGAACCATAATTACATTTTGAAAATAATTGAATACCCCCTTTGCTATTTTAGGCGATAGTTAAAACCTTTAATTTTAAGTAAAATTTTCTTAAGAACTTAAGTCTTCTAGAATAAAATAAAAAAAGTCTTATCTAATCTCTAGCCGGAACTTTGTAGGAAAGAAATTGTCGTAGTAGATGGTTCCTCAGAAAACCCTGGTGATGAAGTGAAATCCTCGGTTGTACCTTGATGTCTCAGGCTTGTGAAGAATCTAGGGTCAGGCCCATTCTTATAGGTGAACAGCAGGATGGACAACCTTATCATATCAAACATCTAGATCTTCATCTGGCAGGACAGGAGCCGCACCCGGTCGCTAAGAGCCGTAAGTTATTCTAGGAGTCCTCATTAAAAGGGAGATGTCATCATCAGATTTTTCTTGAAATCATTTTTTTTTCTTAAATTGATGGGGCAGTCTGTGCCCGAAGAAACTCCTGAATTTTGAATGGAATTCGGAAGTAATTTTTAAGTATTTCATAACGAAGACTTTCTCTCGAGGAAGCAAATAATTTAGACCTTTAGCCCATCATTAAGATCAAACCAAAAGGAGCCATAAGCCCCCAGCAACGAAGAAGTATATTCGAAGCTGCACAAAAACCTTGCAGGAAGGAAAGCGAAGACAAGGAGAAGGCGAGTGACACTTGCACCAGCTTTTTGTCAAGGCAGGCAATCACATATCGCCAAGCCCCGCTAAACCAGGTGAAAAAATCTAGAACTTCACACGCCGAACAAATTCCTGCAAAAATCTTCCAAATTCCAAGGTGTTGAACTAAAACACAAATTCAAATCTCGCCAAGCACGCCAAAGGAAATGCGAAGAATCCGACGAAGATGTGAGAAAAACTTACAAACCCAAACCCCGACCAGAAATTCTCAAGCGAAGCCTTGGAATCCAACTACAACTACGTTTTTTTCAATCCCTCCCCCTCCAAGACCTTTTCCCCGCGAAGTGTAAAAATTTAGCTAAATAATTGACTGTAACTTAAAAACTGTTAAAGCTAGAAACTTGAAAGTGATATTAAATTAAAAGGCTAAATTTTCTGCATCCATTGATATAAATTAACAGAGGATCAACTTAAGTTATATAATATTAAATCAAGTTTATTACATAGAAAAGCACCCAATTCCATTGTGTGTTTCAACGCGTTTACGAGTAACAAGTGGAAGATACGTACAAATCCTAACTACCAAAAACCCCTAATTAAAATTAAACTAAAGCAAATATAAATACAGCATATTAAATAAAATAACGTTGTGTAGCATAAATTTAGAATAATAATACAAATTAAATTCTTAAGTCAAACTTAAATAATGAAGTGAATTTGCTACACAACAGTAGCGATGATATAAAACGACTTAGCATTTTTCAGAGTTTAAATTTATTTTTTAGTGCTGGTAATATTTTTGGATGATATTAACTTGAAATTGCAATTTATCAAGTGCATTTGGGGGATTCCTTGAACTTGTCAAAATTGCAGTATCATCCGCATGCTTTGGTATATTTGAATGAAAAGGTAATGGCATGTCGTTTATGAATATATTGAAAAATTTTGGGCCTTAAACCGAGCGTTGCGGGACGCCGCTGCAGATAGTTTTTCTTGATGATGAAAGAGCATCTCCACATCTAACTTGAAACGTACGTCGTTTAAGGTATGAGTGTATGAGTTTTATAAAGCTGTTAAGCAACAGAAAATTTGAGATCTTGTGTAGTAAACCGGCATGCCACACTCGATCAAAAGCTTTCTCAAATTCGAGGTTGCATACGGCTATTCCATTAGTTTTTCTAAATTCAATTAGAATTAATATTTGATGGGTTGCACAGTGCCCATTCCTAAACACGAACTGAACTTTTGTCGATAAGATCCAGTCTTTCCAGATGATTGGTTAGGAGAACACTGAGAACTCTTTCAAATACTTTGCCTAGTGCTGGTAAAAGGCTAATGGGTCTGTAGTTTTTTACTAAATTTGGATCTCTTTCAGGCTTCAGAATATTGATTATGATAGAATGCTTCCATTGGGAATGACAAAGTCGGATGCATGCGTTAAAAATATTAGTGATAAGTAGGATACATCTGTTTGGTATTCCTTGGGGAGCTTCATTTGAGATGAAGTCATATCCTTTGCTTTACGTTTTTTAAGGCGTTTTTGACTTCGTTAAGCGAGGTAGGTGATATAAAATCGGTATTGCCTCTATTAAGGATACTAAGTACAGAGTGGTTAAATTTTACTTTATATTCTGAATTATTTTCACTTTGTTTTTCGAAAACGTTTCCAAATTCCTCAGCATGAATTTTAGCGATCTCCTTTTTCTGAATGATGCATTTGCCCCATGTGACAAACTGGGTGAATTTGATTGCATGAAGGAGTTTTTAAGGACTTAGCTATTTTCCAGACTGTATTGGATAGTCTATCAATATTTTCTAGTAAGTTATTCCAAATTTTAGAACGATGATTAGATATTTCTTCCTTAATTTTCCTATTTAAGTAGTTAACATGCCTTTTTTCGTTGGGATCACAGGAGATTTGCCATCTCTTTTACAGAGATTTCTCTCTTGTACGAGTGTTTTGATATTGTCAGGGAGACTGTAGGGGTTTTTCTGCTTGCCAGAGTAAATGAAGTTTTTGATGGCAGGCTGCATTCTGTAATTTAGCTTATTAATTTCATTTTCAATATCACAGCAGTGCTGGAAAGTAGTGCCGCTCGTAACGTTATTAAGGTAGATGGCATACAGCTCCCAGTTGAATTTAGTACTTGCTTTTGGTAGAGGGGGATAGAACCTATAAAAATCAAAGGTGATGGGAAGGGGGTCCGAGAATAAATCACTTACAATTTTAAAATTAGGAATATTTGGTAGACTCTTCATTAGATCTAAAATATCTCCCAGTCCATTATGTGTATAATGAGTTGGTTGGTTAGGAGCAATGAGCCGAACTTCGCTGTTAATGATATAGTTATTTAAAATATCTCCATATCTATTTGTAATACTCTGCAATTCCAGGTAAGATGTTTTGTATTTAAGTCCCTTGTAATTATGGCAGGGTAATTTGAAAAAGTGAGGTAGTCTAGGTCACTATAGTTTAAATGCTTGAGGGAGGGTTGCAAACAGAGACAAATAAGTAGGTTTCGCTAAATCCGCTGTGGACTAATACTGCAAACATTTTCTATTGAACAGGAGGGGTTAAGATTAAATTTCGTAGCTTTGAGATGATTTTTGATAGCAATTGCGTTTCCGCCTCCTCTGTTATACTGCCTGTCTTATCTAACAATTTGATATCCATGAATTCTGAACCTATCGCACAGTCGTAGATGAGTCTCATTAATGAGCATAATGTCAATATTCTGCTGATTTAAGAAATTGGTGAGTTCATGATGTTGCTTCTGGATTCAGTTGGCATTAAAATAGCAAGGTGAGACCAGTGACCTTGCTATTTTAATGCCAACTGCTTGCCAACCCTTGCTATTTTAAATAGCACTAATTCATAACTGAGACTTGTAAAATAATCAATGACGGTCATTTCGACCTCTAATTTATCAAAAATGGCTTTTGCTGCTTTTAATTTGTTGAAAATTCATTAACTTGCATAATTTGTACTTTAATCCAGTCGAAGAAACCTAATTCGCTGGACTTGGGCGTATTATTAGTATTTTCCTTTGTCACTGGTCTGCTCCAGTCTGAGGTAGCTTTATATATTTCCTGCGAGTTATTTCCTGGTAGAGCCGGAAGATTTTCAAACTTAAATTATGAGTTTTTCTTTACTTCTTTTTTGGCTTTAAATTTCTCAATTTGTTTTTTGATATTATAAGGGTGTTTAGGACAACTCTTGTAGCACGAAACGCGATTATCGCCGCATAGGGCACAGATAGGTGACTTGTCCTTAGCACCTTTAGTTTGTGGGCATGTAAATGTTTCATGTGGTTGAGCACATTTAAGGCAGCGAGCTTTGTAATTACACCGATCCCGTATATGGCTGCACCTTTGGCACTTATGGCACTGCACGGCACCAGGGCGAGATTTATACGGTTCGATGAAAACACCGAGATCTCAAAGTTGTTTGACTTTATATAGCATTTTACCCTCCTGATTACCGGTAACCAGCAAGGAATACAGGTAGATGAACTAAGTTTCCTTCAATAATGTGCGTAGCTTGCCATATTTTTTGTACAAGAATTCCATTATTTATTAAATCTTGTTTGATGAGATCAGTATTAGTGCTTTTGAGTAGTTTCTTTATTATAGCTTTAATGGGTTTTTCACTATTCAATTTAAAAATGTGATAGGGTACTCCGCGCTCACTTAGCAATTTGGCGAGAATACGATTATGGTTTGAGTCATAGACACGTATTGTCATATTGCCTCCCTTTAGATTAGCCCGATATTTTTTTATATTTAAGTTTTCTTCAATTTCGTCCTTTAACTTATCCCAATCCGTGTTAAAATCCACTAGGACAATTAGGGGGATGTGGCCAGCCGTTTTTTTTTTGGCATGATAAATTCTCCTTCTTCTGTGCTAGTGGCATCCATCTTATCTTCAGGATTTAATTCCCGGAACCAGGAACTTATTTTTCTGATCGGGTTCATTAATATCAGCGTTTGATAGTGATCTCTTTTGAGTAATGCGTGGTGTAGTAAAACCCTCACTATCAGCGGTGCTTTTCTTTTTCTTACTCTTCAGATTTGAATTGCGTTTAATTTCTGGTGGATTATTATCCTGAGCAGTATTTTCTTTAATAAGATTTTTAGGCTTTAATTCGATTAAGTATGCGTTAATAGCAACTATATTTCTTTCAACTTCATTAAGATACACTAATTGCTGTTCAGATAAATTAGCTGAATTCCGCATAGCGAAATATTCAGTTTACATCTGCAGTTGGATTTGCATTATGTTCGCCGTATTAATATCCGTTTTCGTTGTTTCGCACCACTGTGCGAAGTGCCTCAATGCCTCGTACTTATCCATGAATATAATTTTTCAAACACCTAACCATAAAGGGCCTTTGGCATAATGAAAAACATACTTATCGTGTGAGTCAAGATGAGACGATTGAAGCTCAGGCTCTGACTCTTCAAAGGCAGTTAAATAAGCAAAAACAGCAACTCTTCGTTCAGGCTCTGGCTCTTCAAAGGCAATCAAATAAGCAAAAACAGCAACTCTTCGTTCAGGCTCTGGCTCTTCAAAGGCAATCAAATAAGCAAAAACAGCAACTCTTCGTTCAGGCTCTGGCTCTTCAAAGGAAGCCAGATATCAATTAAATCTATAGCAATATCGCAAAAAAAATACAACTATTTCTTTAAACTCTAAAGAACATCTCAATTTTATAACGAATGCACAACAATTATTTATATCAACTGATATAGCTTAGATTATTTTAGCAACTGATATAGATAGTGGTTAGTGGACATGGCTGTGCGTTAATCTATATATATATAAAGAAGAAAGTCTGTGTATTTAATTGTCCTCTAATAACTCAGTCACTACTATACCTATTGTCACCAAACTTTCTACAATTCTTAGATATTAAATAAAACCTCGGAAGAACGATAATTTTCACCCTCATTTTTCCGAGTGGCAACAGTCTCGCAAGCTGGAGATGAAAAATATGCTTTATCTCGAAGGTCGTTGCCACTGCTCCCTTTCAAATCCTAGAGTTTGTTAATAAAAAATTTCTAAGTTTTACGATGAAATAAAAATAGCATTGCCAAACATTAAATACATTATTCCCGATTCCAAAAATTCATGGAAAGCCATTTCGGCTATTTCCATCTTCTTACGACATTAATCAGCAGAAATATTAATTAAAAACTCTAAAAGCGCTAATTTTCGCACTTATTTCTCCGAGTGGCAACAGTGTCGCGCATTGGAGATAAATGTACTTTACTTCGAAAAGTGTTGCTACTGTTCGCTTTCAAATTATACAGTTTGTTAATCAAAAATTTGTAAATTTTACAAAATCTGTACATATGAAGAATAATGTTTGTTTGTTCGCGTTAATTGATTTCTGATCAATTCTGATCAATTTTTTGCAACATTTACTCGACTAAATTGAATATAGGTGAAATATTGGATGGAAGTTGAGTTTTTACGACTATTTAATTAGAAGGACGAAAATCATTAAAACCTACATGCCATTATTGCTGATATAATAAGAGAGAATTAGCTTGTTTTTTCATAGAAATTTTTTATGTGGATTCCATATCGCATCAGACTGAAAGATGTATGACTGTGAATCGTATTTTTTGCATCGTTATTAGAGAAGGATTACAGCGGTATCGTTCTCTCTGTTGTTAGATTCATCACTCTCAATCTAACTCAACTGTCATCGGGTACTTCCGCTAGTACATAATAAAATGATTCATTTTATAATAGAAATAAAATTTTACTGCTACTACACTCACGTTTGTGAAAATTGCAACACCATGAAGGACTTACGCGAGTGAGCTGAAATTTTCAGGAAATGCAAAGTAGCGCATGATATGCAAATGATTAGAATTGCAAATCCGTAGCGCATGCGTATGCTGAGCAGCGCCCTCTGAACGGCTGATGGATCCGAATAAATAGACGGCTGTAGCGAGGCGTGTATGGTTATCGGTGGTTATCTGCTAGTGGTAAACGTTAACTCAATCTGTACTTATGCCTCGTCGACGAAAGAGAGCGAGATTTGAACAACTTACAGAGTTTGAACGAGGGAGAATCATCGGCCTTCGTGAAGCTGGATTGTCGTATCGTGCAGTAGCCTCTCGTGTGCAGCGTAACAGCAGCACAGTGATGCGCGTTTGGAAGCAGTGGACGGACGAGTGTCGGACAACTCGGAAATCCGGGAGTGGACCCCGAAATGTGACGTCAGCTCGCGATGATAGACACCTGGTCCGCATGGCGCGGACGGACCGTACAGCTTCCTCTAGACAATTGGCAGCACTGTGGTCAATAGCTACAGGTGTTTCATTGTGTGCTTCATCAATTCGTAGACGTCTGCTGCAGTGTGGACTGCGCGCACGGACTCCTTTATACAGGATCCCCCTAACGCACGACCATCGCCGCCTGCGGCTACAATGGGCCAATCAGCATAGAGACTGGCGTGCTGATTGGCAGCATGTCGTGTTTTCTGACGAATCCCGCTTTAATTTGTGGTACCATGATGGCCGCATTCGTGTCAGACGCTATGCCGGTGAACGCCACCTTCCGGAGTGCATTATCGAACGCCACAGTGGACGAACACCCGGAGTTATGGTCTGGGGCGCCATAGCATATCATAGACGATCTCAATTGCTACGAATTGTGGGCAATCTGAACAGCAACCGGTATATCCGTGAAGTTCTACAGCCCGAAGCTGTTCCCTTCCTTCAAAGCTTGCCAGGCGCTGTATTTCAACAGGACAATGCCCGCCCTCATACTGCTCGGATTGTTAAATCCTTCTTTGCAGCGCAGCAGGTACAGCTTCTTCCTTGGCCTGCGTGTTCCCCGGATATGTCGCCAATTGAACATGTGTGGGATGTCATTGGTCGGCGTCTTGCTCGTGATCCTCGTCCTGTTGCGTCTGCAGACGAACTTTGGGTACGCGTACAAACGATATGGAATGCTCTTCCTCAGTCAGACATTCAAACTTTGTTTGACTCCATGCCACGTCGTGTAGCAGCACTTATTGCGGCGCGTGGTGGCCACACAAAATACTGATTCTGATCTCTTGTTCTTGCTTGTTTGCTTTGAACATTTAATCATTTATTTGTACCACTACCACTCAACTGTGTATTAAATTGCATTCAATTATGACGATTCCTTCTTGGTGTTGCAATTTTCACAAACGTGAGTGTATAACAAGTTTTCTGTCAATATAAAATTAACAAAGACAAGAACGGAATTTTTTAAATAGGCTTCAAAAGGAAATGAAACTAATATAACTAAGAAAACTTCAGCAAAAGCACATTTTAAGCTTTCTGTCTAGGGAGATTTATTGGATGTCTGACAAACTAGAGCAGGCATGGGATTAGCTGTGGTATGCTAAACCAATACACCAGTATGATTCAGGATGCCACGCAGAAGGAAATATTTGAAACATTCCGATCCCGCGGCCATTTATGCAGAGTTAGGGAAGTGAGGATAAGAATACAGATTTAGAATATTATTATATATTATTTGTACATCATTTAAAGGTATTTATGAACACAAAAATAAGCAACATAAAATATAAATATTCTTTCAAAATAAATAAAAATTTAAAATTGTACATATATTATGCCTTATGTATCTTTTAAAAAGTTTTATTAATACCATTATATTTATTTTTATTATTAAATAAAACTAAACGGTTTAAAATATAAGTACTCCTTCAATATAGTTAAATAAAAAATTAACATTTTAATGAGAGCCTTGTCCCTCTACCGCTTTATTTAATGTCTTAATATCAGCGGTTTAATTTGTGATTTTCAATTGACATATGATTCTGAATATTCAGTTGCTAAATAACTTCTGGACTCAAAATATTTTTCATATGAGAAAAGATGTGTTCACATAGCTATGTGGAACCAAAAGCGGAAAGCAGAGCAGATGAAATTTTCTTCAAACAATTAAATCTCTCCGGCACTGACATCCAGCAATTTAAAATAGCTGTTGATTTACTGTCATAGTTACCTTCCTGATTTTTTTCATTATTTCATAAATTTTGCGTTCCATAATTCTGAAGATATTAGTTAGTTAAATTAGTTTTATTTCAAAATTATGAACTTCCATTCACTCAAAAACCGACATATCGGAATCAGTACTATTGTGTCTATTAAACCTGGTTTGATAAGGAAGGAAAGTATACGCATACAAGCTTCAAAGTCTTTGCATATTTTGAAGAATTCCTCCTCATGTGCTTCAACGTAGGTTTGAAGTTCATCTCTGTCTAAGGTCGATGTATTTGCAAGCTCTTTACATTTGGTAAATATTTATAGGTACCAGCATTAATATCACGGAAACATATATTTAATTTTGGAGCAAAACCTTTCAGAGTCATTAGGATTTTTTTTTTCAAGCAAGACAGATAAAAAATGAGCAACGCCTTCGCCAAGACTTGAACCTCGGATCTCTCGAATATACGCCGAGTGTGCTGACGATTACACCACGAAGGCATGCTAAGAAGGCGGAAGAAATACCTTATAGCCTTTCTAATATTCAAAACGTTCAGGGACTGTTTGCCCTTTCCTCGCAATCTTTAGTTCATTGAGATGTTCATTTATATCATCCAGTAACGTGAATTTACATATTCAATTCGGGGAAATATTGATTCTTTTCATTAAGAAAAACTTTAATGTGTTCCATGTATGACACAAACTTATTCAAGACATTACCTAAGTGGCCAGTGGACATGACTGTATAAGCGGAGGTCCATATGTTCGCTTTCCATTTCTTCTAAAAGTGATTTAAACTGTCTGTGTACCAATGAAGAACGAGACACTATGAAATGAACTATTTTATCAACAATGTTCATTACAGAAATGGAGCGCTGTGACGGAAGTTTTGGCAACTAAACTTTCCTGACGGCATGCTGATTTATCTTTGCCTGATAACTTGGTGGTGTAGAGTACCACTGAGAATCGTTCGCGTGACATAGTCGTGGTGATTTATCTTTGCTTGATAACTTTGTAGAGTGGTGTAGAGTACCACTGAGAACTGTTCCGCGTGTCTTAGGTTGCCAATGCCTGAATTAGAGTATACTCATGAGTATGGGCAGCATCACTGTTTCTCAGGAAAACGAAAATAGGGAAAAGGGGAGTCACAGCAGCTTTAGTATTGTTGCTGAAATTGTACGAAAAAAAACCACCTGATGATAAAGGAATAAGCACGTCGAAGACATTTTTATTGAACTTTTATATTTATGATTCTTATTTGATATATAATGATCATATTTCACCAACAAAAGGTTTCTATTCCTACTATTTTTTCTATTACTTACTTCTGCATTTGCAGTTCGGCTAATATTTTTACACAATATTAGCCGAACAAACGTTGTTTGTGACTTGTCCCGATGTTCGACAGATCGTGGTCTCTAACTGAAACAAAAGCGGTTCAATCGACAATCATTTCAAATAAACTAGACTGGTTCTTGGTCTGATGAGCTCGAAGAGTAATTGAAGATAATTTAGACATTAAGCCTTTATTATCACAATATAATATCGTGCTTGTTTATGTGGCATTTCAGTGTTGCATTTAGCAATAATGGAACTAGTTTTTCGTCCAGAATTAACCCACGTCATTCGTACTACTCATAGTTACATGTTCGCATCACTTTTAATTCACAGAAATCTGAAAGCCTCTCTGTCTTCAGTGCTATTTCTATATACAAGAACGTACTTTCAACTGTCGAGCTGTCAACGTCCTTGTTCAAAGTTATAAAAGTGAAGCTAAAAAATCTGTTGTCAAAATTCGGACTGGGTTTCAGGAAGTCGTTAAGCGAATCAGAGTACATTGCACTACAAGGAGGCTTCAAAACCAATTTTCGGTTTGGTAGTTATTTCTTCTTCACGGATTACTGCTTGGTAAGGCACATAACAAACTTTAATTTTGTTTTCAGACACACTGAAGTTAACTTCCTCCGCGAATTCTTCTGCAATATACTTGAAAATAATTTCCTGATTAAAAAAGGAAGGTTTTCTTCTTAAACTTTTTAATTAATTTTTGAAAACTCCTTCAGCACTGGCATATTTATCGAATAAAGATTCAACATTTTCATTCTACAGAAGACTGACTTGATTGCAATAGTAAACCATTTTTATCGAACTTTCAAATTCCCTTAAAAGCCTGATAGTCTTTTAAATTATCGTTTCATGCAATTCTTAAATTTTCTAAATCAAATATTTTCTTTAAAACCTCCATTTCTTCTATGTTTTAATTTCGAACAATAGTCTTCCTTACCTTACGTTTTTAGACTTCAATTTGATTGAGGCATCAGATCCGTTGAACATGTAACAAAGTTTCGTTTCCAGTACCATTAGATCTTAAAGATCCTGCCATTTGTTTTATTTTCCCAGTGACGGTAGTCCAAAATATATCTGAACCAATTAATAAGGATATTCTTAAGCTTTCATAACCGGATTCGATTCATTGGTCGTTTTTGCTTTCATAAATTTACAATAATTGATATTTGTTTCACCAAGGGCTTTACTTTAGACATTGGAATTTAGATAGCTTCTAAAGTGATTAATGTATTCGAATTATAAACATATCTCACATTTGCTTTTACCTGAATACTCATTACTGTTTTTGTGCTCTTGAACCAAAAACAAAAATACTTAAATGTTCCTAACTTATCTCTACCAACTTTAATTTACGAGATATCAAAAAAGGTTCTTTCACTATTAGTGCTGAATAAACATTTAATTTTTAATACTTGTTCTTGCTGACTCAGTAGAGCTACAACCGTCCGTAAGTATATGTTGAAATCCTGCCGACTTGAAATAAAATAATTTCATGTATGATTTATATCGACATCATTTGCTTTATTTTGTTAATTTCATTTCTCAATAAGCCACTTGTCACATTTCTGTCTTCGAAGACATAATGCCTATGTTTTTGGTCACATTTCACAGCAAAATCTCATGTCATCGTGGCAAAATCTGGAACAATGAGAATTTTTTCAAACGGTTAAAGTAATATCTAAGAAGTAGTAAACTACCTTGAGTAGAATCAGTAGTTAAATTTCAAATTACTATGAACGTTAAACACAACGCAGTGCAAAGCGCAGTCAAAGAGCGAAGCTGTACTCGGAACTGAGGCAGAGCTAACAGCTAACAACAACAACTAACTGTTAAGCGTAACAGTCTTTGCATGTAAACATACAGTAATTTCGGTGTTACCAATCATTCTTTTAATAGTTTGTAGAGTCATTAGGTATTTTTGAAGCAGGAGTATTGAAAAACGAGCAAAGCCTTCGTCGGGACTCGAACCACGGACCTCTGGAATACGCGCCCAACGTGCTGACCACTACACTACGAAGACGTGCGAAGCAGGCTGGAGAAATGTTTAAGATTAATAAATAAGTCATGTGAATTAGTAAATATTTTAAATAAATATTTTAATACAGAGCCTTTTTTTATAGCTAATATTTTGAAATTCACTGCACGCAGCATTGGAACTATATAAAGCATAAGAGGAACCCAATTTTTTTTCATATGGTAGAAAAATAATGTATCTTTAAAATGACGAAGATTTATTTTATTTAAATATTCCTATCCAACAAAAATAATTTTTTAAAAACAAAATTTTAATTTTTATCAAATTGTTTAGGCATAAATTAGCTACAATTTTAAAAGTTTTTACATAAGAAACATTCTGGTTCGTCATATTAAGCATATCTAGCATATAAACATCCATATAAAATTTGGTGCACTTTAGATTAGCCGTTTCAGAGAAATGCTGCGCGCAGTGAGTAAAATCATAGTTTTGAGAAAATTGACTTTAAAGATAAAAGTATGTTTTTATCAAACAAATATGCATTATTTAAGAAAAAATAAGTGTTCATATTAAATCAAATATATGATATAATTATTTATATATGGATACTTAAGTATAAAAACATCTAAAAAGAAAATAAGTTCACACAATCGTGAAAATATGAAACGAAAACTTTAACTCACTGACCAAAAGATTTACAATTTTTACACGAATTCACTTTTTTTTCCAGGCTAGTTATTTGGAGTTTAATTTTTTTCATACTGAGTGGTAATTTAATAAAATTACTTAAAATTCTCTAAAATTATACAATGCAGGTTGTAAAAATGAATAATATAAGTTAGTTTCCAAAAACAAAACAAGTAATGCGTATATATTTAAAATGCACCAGGTGAATATGTTTTGCCTTTATGTAACATGCTTTCGAGTGTGGATTAATTACCAGTGAATTGTCTCTTTTTATTTCTACTGTCAGATGATCGTTTTGGCGTCACTTTACCTTCTATCCTATTCATTTTATTCTTAGGAATGAATTTTCGATACAAATATTTCATTATATTATTAAATGAAGGAAAATATATCGAGAAATCTCTCGCAGAATAGAGCACACGCTGTATAATTCACAAGCAAAACAAACTGAATGAATGAATGAAAGTTAATGTATTACTTTCTTCCTCTAGAAAAAGCAGTGAGAATTAAATAATTATTAAATTTCCAAGCCATTACAAGAAAATAAATGTTAGATTGCTTTTATAAACGAAGTTTATAACTTTTATAGTTAAGTTTTATATCTTCACGAGCGCAGCTATAAATATCTAGCTGTCAAAAAAGGTAAACAAACGCCTCGATCCTGACTTTTGAAAATTGGGTTGCGGTTCTTCCTCGATAACTTTCGTTCTAGTGGGAATTTTTTTATGCGGTTTGTTTTAAAATGTTCCTATTAATTACATCTTTCATATAAAGCAATAAAAAATTTGATTTTTTTAACCCTCAAAGGGTACCTGACCCCAAGAATGAATTTAAGTAGTTAAATTTATCGGTTTGTGATAACTGCTTATTCTTATAAATTGCAGCTTCAGACTGTTCTCCAACTCTTGCCAATTTTCATATTTAGAGTCGAAAGGTAAATTTCAAATTTCGAAAATCTAATTGTCAGATTTCGGCACTTTGACATTAGGTAATTAGTAGTTCTCCCTTCTGAAATTCTAGAGGATTCACTGCGTGCATCAATTGTGCATTCGTTTTGATGCTCACGCTTACAGTACATTTCTAGTTTCGATTTGGAATTCGTAATGGTAGAATTCTAGATTACAGACCTGATTAGCTTTTTCATCTTATTGATGCTTTAAGTCTTCCATTTCAGATCCTAACATTTAATTCACAGCTTTAGTTAAAGATGCTCGAATAGTTTTTCTTTTAGTCTGCATGTTCTACAATTCTTTAGGTTGTGTCATTTTCAATTACTTAGATCCCGGGTTTCGGAATCATAAAACAAAAATGGTTCAATCGAAAATCAATTCCAATAATACAACAGAAAGTTTCTACCTGGTTCTTGATCTGATGAGCATCGCAGACATTGAAGCCATTTTAAGCATTATTTCGTTATTGGCACTAAATAATGAGGGTCAACTTTATACTCTTGACGTTACACAACACATCTTAGCGACGACACTAAAGCCTTCTAAAATTAGGGACAGTTATAAAGCATTAGCCCCGTAGGCTAGGACTCGGTGCTAATACGCTATAACGTTTCCTAATTTTACATCAAGCATTTCACGCTTTCGATTCAAAATTAGAAACATGCGATTCTTTCTTCCGCCTGAGGTAATTTCAACGTTATTAATAGCTCAAATTTAAATGTAATATTAGCAAAAATGTTTAGAATATTGCCGAAAGTAGCAAACAATTAGTCCATGATTCTATAAATACAGTAATATTCTTTTAAATTAAAGATATTAAAAAAAAGAGAAAGAGATATTCGTGTGTGGGCACCCTTTAATAAGAGACAAAATCTAATAAAATCTTTTAATGTTAAGAAAAAGTATAGTGTTAGTATTGATCGCTTATAAGCCTTGGTGCAGTTATCACCTGATTTAATATCTATATGTTAGTAATAAAATAACTAAAATTATAAGGTATTTCTCCCGCCTTCTTAGCATGTCTTCATGGTGTAGCGGTCAGCACGCTCGGAGCGTATTCGAGAGGTCCGTGGTTCGAATCCCGGCAAAGTCATTGCTCATTTTTCCTCTCTCATGCTTCAAAATAACCTAATGTCTTTACAAAATATAAAGTCAAGGTATCATTAATAATATCCAATTAATATCGTTAAGATTCATTTAACATGAGTAAGATACACATCTAACCTTAGTAATAATAACCTAATGCAAAACTCATGTTTACTCATGTTTGTGCCGATATAGTTTCACGTACAGCCATAAAGTGTGTTGTGCTTATATAAATAAAGAGAGTAAGTAGCTGATTTTTCACTTATCATCCATTCATAATATATTCAGTTGACTTAGAGAATTATGATACAATTAGCTAATAATGTTTTGAGTGTATGGTAAAATTTTAATTCTTTTTCAGGTATGGAAATAATCAAAAATGTTTCACTTCCACCTCCAGCCGACAACTAAATATATAGTAAAACCACAGACCTCAAAGGATCTTTCTATATTTGAGAGAAAAAATTTAAATATGACATTTTATGATAATATAAAACATGCACTGCTTTAGAATTTATGCGTAATCTTTTTTAAAAAGTATATATTAGTTTGAATACATATATGTTATATTGTATATATGCGTATATACTCGCACATATATTCACATTTATATCATTTGACGTTACAGTTTTTTTTTTTTTTTTTTTACCACGTATATACTCGCACATATATTCACATTTATATCATTTGACGTTACAGTTTTTTTTTTTTTTTTTGTACCGACAACGTTTAATTGTTGTTTGCATATTTTAGATTTCTTTCAACAAAGTTTCAACAACTTTTCAACAAAGATTATCAACAACGAATGAGTATCAGGAAACTGTAGTTGCAAAAACTGATATATTTTCCCTAGAGTACAACATCAGAAGAAAAAGAAATGAACTTGAATAATCAAGGCAGCTGCTTTTAGCATCGATGTATTTTTGCCTAACTACCAGAAGGTCATTCGTGCAGAGGAAGGTCTGGTCTCTGGAGGCCTTTTGAGCAAAGAACTGAATCATTATTGAAGATTATAACGGCATAAGAAGTTATCTGTCCAAAGAAAAGCAATGCTATATAGGTAAAACGTCCATAAATTAAATAATCGGTAGCAGATTTGCATATTCAATTGGTTAATTTTTAGGGCAGTTCATTGTGAAAAACGTGACCCAGCGCTAACTGCTGTTAAAACCAATGATGAACAGAGCGCTGAATATCTGAACATCCTACATACTAACCAGTGCTAGCTGTTTCCCTTACGGTGTTTCAATAGATTCATCGCCTTCTTCACAATATATTCTTCCGTTATGGCCTGATTAAATTTCTAAAAACGATAACACATCGATATGTCCAGGACAGGATGCTTATTATTTTCTTTGAAACCTAAAATTTGGAAAGACATCAGTTCCTTGTATGAAGTAACTGGCGTTTTGAGAGCTACATAAAACATTCCGTAATACTAATTTTAAATAAAAAACAAAATCTGAAATTTCCGGATTCTTCATTACGCCGAAAGAGACTTTTTTTAACGTTTTCTGTGTTACTTTTATTTATTAAATATCATGTTCTTCGCACTTAAACCATAAAATTCAATTCAATAGCAATATCGTAAAATAATTTTTAAATGAGCATATCTTTAGAATTTCCAATATACAGTTTCGCGCGGTGGAGATAAAAATGTTTTTTTTTCGTACAGTGTTTCCACTTCTCGGCAGATTCTTAACTATTTAATTTCTTTAAATACAATACAGGGCTGTAATATTTGGTGGCAACAGTTTGAAAAGTGAATCGACGCAAAATGCCAAAACGAAATTAATAGCCCTTCTGTGCTAACATTCCTTTGGGCTAAAAATTCTATAGAAATATTATATGCATACCTGAAAATGGAAACTATCAAATTTTCTTTTATGAGAATGTAAAAGGCACAATTATTCAGAAATAAAAATTCTGCTCTGATTTTGAACCATTATTTCTTGAGACGTATTTTATTCTCTTTTATCACATAACATTCATTCACCATTATTTCAAATACTCCATTTTATACATTTCACTTTTAGTTAACATTAATCGGATTTAATTTTATTATAATTATTCAATTTCATAAATAATTAAAAATTCTATATACATTAAAACAAAACTTAATATCATAACTTTTATTGCATGCCATATTAATATTCAAAAATGAAATTTATATCTTTTTTGCATTTATGCAATTTTTATACCATTTTACACCATTTTTATCTTAAGGCATAAAGTTATTTCCTTATTAATTATAATCTGTATTTTTAGTGAACTGTGACATGCTTACGAATTTGCCATGCTTAGCAATTTCTTCTGCATCCCTAATGAAACATCGCTTTTGTTCTGTCCAAGAGCTAAAATTGGGAATACATGAATTAAAAGAGAGAACATATACTATATATATATGTGTGTGTGTGTGTGTGTGTGAAGTAAAAAAATATGTAATTGTGAATTATACATTAAATTAGCAATAGCCCCTTAATTCTTCTTTTTAATTTGGGCACCATTTCTATTCTAAAAATAGTAATAACCTTTTCGAAACTGGGTATCTGAAAATTAATTCGCATCATGCTATCTTATGTAAGCATAGCATTGCGGATATTTTTTCCACCAATGAGATTAAAGTGCTTTTTAACAATTTTCCTGAATACGCACTTAATTTCCCCCATTTTTTAACCTCTGCTCTTGCTAAGACATGCTGCTCATCTCTCCTCTCTCTCGTCCATTTTCTAAAGGTGTATGTAATAAGCTATATGAAAGTGTGGAGGGTGCAATAAGCGTCAAAAACATTGTGAACATGTTTATGCTTGTTCACGAATAAATTAATATGTTGTGTTCGTCAAGTCTGTCTTCATTATGACATTTTGTAAATCTACGCATTGAAACCTTTCCAAGTAAAACACTTCATCGTTAACGGTTATCTTCTTGTTCCAAATCATCCTATTATAATAGTCCTACTACATATATATGTAACATAAAACACTATGTAAATCAAAATTATAATTTAAACTAGCAATAGCCTCTTAATTTCCCTTCTGTTTTTTATAAATAGTAACGCCTTTTTCAGCGCTGCGTAAAGTAGATGACGTAACTAACGCAGAACCTAAACCGAAACTTTTGCGTAGCAGATTGGGAATTTGATATCAAAATTCTGGGAATTGAAACATTACCTTGATGAGTTTCTATGCTGAATAACTGTGCACTTTGCTTCTACCGC
>KK120880.1:215011-255268 GCA_000611955.2 Stegodyphus mimosarum
ATAAGCTCTCGGAAAATCACCGTCCACTTTGCCCGATTCCTTCACTCTTTTCGAAACATTCGCGAAAACTGATAAAGAGCGCAGTTGGTTCTGCTTTAAAGGTTCTATAGTTTTCTTCAAAGTTCTGCACTGTTCTGAAGCGTAAATGTACGCTATCTAACAGTTTTAGTAAGATATGACAATGACAAAGCACCAACGGCAAAGTAAACCTTAAGTGGGTGACATATCATAGACTGAGATTATTATAGAAGAAATATTAATATTCGTTAATAAATTTAAATTATCATAAATATTGACTAAAATAGATAATGACCTTCCTCGTGTATTGACGGTCAGTTGTGCAAAATTTCATCAAGATCGGAATAAAACTATAGATTAAAATGCAACTGATGTATCTGTTACGGTGAAACACCGAAATCTGGAGAATGTGGACTTTCACCGGTGAATGTCAACATTCACATAGTCGCTTGGTGTACGTCCGAAATATTTTCCAAATACTCTTATTTCTGACTTACACCAGTGAATGTCGACATTCACTATGTACTAAAAGTGAATGTTGAATATATGAGAATATTATATTTTCTTCTCCGTAATTCAGTCGCGAAAAAACACACAAGTACTTAAAACACACAGTACATTCAAAATGAGAAAGGAAAATAATAGAAGTTAAAAAACTTACTTAATTATACAGTACGTAGTAAATGAGAAAATAAAATAATAGTAATAAAAAACGTACTAAATTATGTGATTCAAATCTGATTAATTGTAACAACTTAAACTATTATGAGACTTTGAATTGCACAAGAGGCCCTTGCTTTTACAACTGCGTTTATAGGAAACAGCCAGTCGCCTCTCTTTTCGACCTACACCAGAGCATATCTCTGATTGTCGACATACACCGGTGAGAGTCCGAATGTACAAGAATGCAATGTTATATTCGATCTTTCACCGACGTATTTGGTGAATGTTGACATTCTCCGGTGAAAGTCGACTTTCTCCAATTTCGGTCTTTCACAGTAACATATCTATATAAAACCTTTTTAATAAACAAATAAGAAGTATTTTCTGTGAATTTGGATGGCGTTAATGAAAGCTGATTAATATTTTTGTAAATGTAATATTTTAAGAATTAAAATCAACCCCTTAACACACCGATTATTTCAGAAAGAGCGTTTCAATTTTCACCTAATTTTTTTGGAGGTTTTCATATTTGTACGGCTCAATAGCGATGATGGCCGAATCTACTCAAATATGCTAAAAACTTAAGTAGTTTCCTTCTTCTCATCTGAGCTCAGTTCATTCGACATTTAGGTAAATTTAGCTTAGAGACAGAATCTCAAACGTTATCTTGGCATTTACCCACAAAACTGCATGACCATCAAACATTCGGTGGGAAATTTAACCAGTCAACGCCTAGCTCATCAGCCCCGATCAGTCACTGTCAAGAGGTCAGAATCATGCCTATTATTATTCCTAACTTTATTCATTCCAATTACCAAAGCAGTTCCAACAAGAGCATCGAGAACATCATCAAAGATTAAAAAATAAGTTCAAAATCTAAAAGCACAAAATTATTGTTTGTAATCAGTTTGTAGCACATCGATACTGCCAAAGATAAATTCCATTCTGATGTCTTAGCATTTAAAAGAACATTTCAGATTTTATCTCGTATAAATCTCAAGTACCGGACTTCAATTCTTCTAAAATTACAACAACAATTGGTTTGTAGACAGACGAACTGTTTAAGCAGAAATAATCTTTTAATGGGAAAGAATAAACCTCTGCTTATCGTTAACCATAACCATAACTGAACCGTAGCTGGTTTGAGAGTTGTAAGCCTGTTTAACAACTTAACAGCGAGTATCAGTGTAGTAAATAATACAGCGATGAAAGTGAATCTTTTGTATTTTGAAACGGAATTTTCGTTCATAAAAAGGAAATGCTTGCTAAAGCTACCATGCTTCGTGGAAGCAAAATACGAGAAAATCTATCAACATAAATATGAAAGAATTCGGAAGGAAAATTAAATGTTTATTTATTCATTTTAGTTGTTCTGTATTAGTTCTTAAATCCACATAATTTTCTTTAAAAATCTGGTTTAATTTTTGTTTGATATCATTACTATTTTTAGAGCTCAAGTTTCTTTCTCCGTTCAAAAGCATTGATATATTAACTTCAAAACTTTGAACGGTAATATAAAGTAGAAACTAATCATTCTTTAAATAAATTTTTAAAACGCGTCGATTACTTCTGGTGCAAAAATGTAAAAACGAACGTAATTTTATTTTTACCCAAATTAAACAACAACGAAAAAAATTCTCAGCGTAGATAGCAGACTTGAAAACCTTACACCATTATATGACAAAACGTTTAGACTCGGTGTCTACAATTTACTGGAATGTTTGCAAACTTGCAGAAGTATTTTCATTGGTTCGATTCTTATGGTAAAAAAAAGTAAAATCGTTAAATATTTTAATAGCCATAAGTTTTGCATAAGTTGAGTAAGAAAAGATAGATTAATAATGCTTTACACATCGTTATGAGCCATAAGAGAGCAGAACTAAATTTCTGAATGATTTCTGCCCATTTCTTATTGCTATTGTATAAGGTATTTCTCTCGCCTTCTTCGCATACCTTCGTGGTGTAGTGGTCAAGCACACGACGCGTATTCGAGAGCTCCGTGGTTCGCGTCCCTTCGAGGACATTGTACATACTTCATCTCCTGCTTCTAAATAACCTAATGATTCTACAAGTGGCGACCGAACTAAAAAAGCTGGTGAATGATGATTCTCCACCACCTGGATTCGGCGATTGGGTGCACTAATCCCCAGTCGCCCTTTAAAAGTGGGAGTATATAAGTTATTTCTCCCGCCTTATTAGCCTGCCATCGTGGTGTAGTAGTCAGCACGCTCGACGCGTATTCGAGAGCTCCATGGTTCGAGTGCCGGCGAGGGCATTGCTCATTAATCATCTGTCTTGTTTTCAAAAAACATTCTAATAACCCTACAACTTTTTATGCAGTTTAGTTTCCCTTGCCTTATTAAGTTTCCCCCGGGGGTTGACTCAGGAGAATTTCTGAGAAGTACTGGCTAGGATCTGTACTTAGTCAGTCTCAACCACGGGGGCACACAGTTGTCTTCACAGGACGAGTTTATTCTCAGGTTGGTTCAAACTTGGCAGAGACCGTACTGGTACTGTCGTGTCTGTTCCTCTGTCTGTGGTGGAGCTAGATCGGAGATCACCAACCTTGTCGTCGGGGATTTGGCCCTCATAGTTCCAGTTACGGGTACTGCTTGTCCCAATGCTTTGTATGGAGCCGGGCATTGACTGTAGGGTCTGCGTCGCCGATGAGGGGGTCTCAGGAGCTTGGGCACGCTCACACCGAAAGGCAGACTCAAGACGGGGGTCCAGTTCTTGCGTTCTGCCTTATTAAGTTTCTCAAATTCTTGTAAGTTGTACGGTTTGATTCAAATTTATTTTTTGTATAAAACTTAAGTTTTAATAAAATGTTTAGCTAAATATCAACAGATGCTATCAATCATCTTAACTCCAGCGGGAACACTTATTCTAATTAGGACGAGCCATCATTTTTATTCCTCGATCACAAAAATTTTTCCGTCTTCCAAGATCCAGCATTTCCTTCCAGTCTTAATAAGAACTCTGAAATAGTGCTCAACCTATTACAGCCATGCAATTGTTAAGATGAAAACATAATAAGTTGTTAATATTAATTTTAACTGTCAGCATACTCAACCTCTCTTGGTAGCGCGACAGAAAAAGGAAACAAAACGAACAAACTCTAATTAAAAAATCTGAATTCATTAAATCAATTAAAGGGACTGGTGATTAAAAAAAACTAATAACTAATACTTTAAGCTAGATTAAAACTTTCACGAATCCTCAACACAGTAAAATAAAGTTTATCATTTCAATACTCAGTCTCTTAAGGTCAATCAAGAAATGAAAATATCCTCCCTGGTGTTTTGCTAAAAAAATCAAAAGATTATTAATCACGTAAAATGCACTGCCGTAACAAAATCATCAGCATGCAATCTCTCCCTAAAATAAACTATATCAGCTCTGCTTCCTGAAAACACAAAATTTCAATTCTTCTTTCGAGATAGGCACAAGCACCTTTCATTTAAGTACAGAACAGAACACATCAGAACCCCAGAGAAAGATAAATCGCATACTTAGAAGTCAATACACCAGTGCAGTTAAATTAATAATAATCTGATCGTATAGTTGCAAACACCATTAAATTCACCTACGGCCGCAATAAACTACGCAGGTTAGAATGGAAAGTTTAACCAAGTTTTCGGAAAGGATAACATGGGTGACCTACAGTAGAGCACAAGATAAAAACACAAAAAACATAGAATAATAAATTAATAAAATACATTTATTTAATATTCCAAAAGATTATCAATCAGAATAGCTGGGATTACTGGATCCGGGTCCCTACAACATTTTTTCTCTATTGCCTAAACAACTCACATTTCAATTTTCCAATAAGAAATAATTCAACTTGAAAAATGAACAATGTATCTTCTGACAAATTGAAATTAATTAAACGACTTTATATAATACTGAAAGCACATCAATTCAGTGAAAATTCCTTTAAAGAAAGAATTAATTGCCCTCAATTTAATTTAGATTATTAGCCATCTCAAATAAATCTTTTTAATCACTTTGTCAAATTAATAATTAAATAATCAGCAACAAAAACATACGAGGGAGAGAGAAAAAATATAAACACTCACGGAAGCTGCATAGACAACCAACTGTGGTATCCAGGAAGTTGTCGGACCATTTCTTGAAATCATCGAAAACAATATACGACCAAAACTTCCTGTCTGAAGCTCGAACCAGAATTCTGTTCCATAGCACCAAATGTGGAATAATTCCAACCGTGAAATAGTTCCTTCCAACGGTAATACTTTTCATATCCAGCACAGTACTCTGTCTAGGAGCATCCTTCCCTTTTCTTTCGAAGTTCCACAATGAGTATGACGGCAGGAAAAATACAAACGGTGTTATAGACACATCTTCTATGTTCTCAACAGTAATATGGAGCTTCAGCGGCAGCTTTAAAACACATTTTTCCGAAAGGGAAAAACCATTAGCGACGAAAACAGAACCAAACGTTTGAGAATTGGACTTAGCCGCAAGACCTTAGTCAATTTCGCCGACGATGATACGATGGGAGCCCGCAACGCATTCGAACCGGTTCTCCCACCGGTAAAAACTTTTAACCGTAGAACCGATAACCGCGGTCCCTCCCCTCGAGGAGCCGCCGCGCTAAGAAAACTCCCTCCTTTAAGAAAAGTTGAAAAGAAGTATCGAAAATCTGACAGAAAATCTCCTCTCGTCAATGGCGCAACCATTTTTAAAACCTCGTGGCGCTCAAAAAGTGGACCGCCTCAATAATCACTATTGGTTCAAAATGCCAGTAAAATTAAACTTCATCAATCCAACACAAAACTGTAATCCTCTCTGACCACTAGAAAAGGAGCAATAAATACTAAACAAAATTCGAAGAAAAATCAATACCCTCTTTTCACAGTGACAAGCCCCTTTTTCCCGCGCAACACCACGTAATGCTTACATCGAAACTCAGATAAAGTTGCGACACCAGTAGGTAATAAACAAATCACAAATTCTCTTCTTCAGACAAATCCTAAAATACTTTCACCCCATAATTCTATCAAGAATAGACGCCGCTAGAGTGTTCGCCTTCGAACGAGCAAAACACATGTTCCTTCCCGAAAGATAAGGGGACGCAAACGCAGCTGGCCGCCGCCCTATGACACCAACGTTCTTGGCCCGTGAGAGCGGAAAAACCCGCCTAGCTATACAAAGACTTTCTTCTAACTTAAAAGAACTTTAAGGAAACATACTGAAAAAAATATTTATATGCAGTAGAAGTTTCATTCTTGAAATACCTTTGCAAAACATCTGATGTGGACATCACACTACTTCTTTGTGTGATCTATTAAATTATAGATATTTTTTGCTGTACTTCATTTAAACTTACTGCCTGAAATTTTGCTAGAGATATATTTCTCATTCAGTCAACTCAGTTCCTATTCCGCAGTAAGGCAAAAATATATAAAAACTCAAAATATCGTCATTAAAAATTATAAAATGCAGAAAAACCTGAACTCAAAAACAAGCCATTCGAACGGCGGGCAGGAAGACAAAATTTTCCATGCACAAAACCGAAAATTTAGTTTTGGACTCACTGTGGAAAAGGACACCGAAGTTGATGCACCAAATAACTTAACTCGCCAATCTACAAAGAGTTTCAAATGTAAACAAATGGCGGCGTGGCTACGCTTAGTGACACTTAAAATATTAAATTATTGATAATTCTGTAGCTATTGCATGCAGATTAAATAAAGGTACAAAACCTTAAACGGATAAAAAAATAACAGAATTCAATCATTTTTAAAGCAGAAAATGCACAATTTATGCCACATATAAGAATAAAACAATTAAGCTCACCGTGAAGGATAACAGAGTGAGAATATATATACATATAAAACAGGCAAATCGACAACCTTGTATTCGGCGTAGATTTTAAATAAAAGTAAATAATAAAGTCCCAATCGATTTCGTGGGCAAAACGGGTCCCCCTTCATCAGGAGCAAATTATTCTGAAAAAAAATTGCAATTCTGCATTTGCTCCTGATGAAGGGGGACCCGTTTTGCTCTCGAAATCGATTGGGTCTTTACAAAATCTACGCCGAATACAGAGTTGTCGATTTGCCAGTTTTATTTTCCACGTCGGCGTGTTTCTCTTGCGTCTTGATATCTGCATATATTTATATGCGTTTCATGCCGCCGATTCCAATGAAATCGGCAAACAACTAGATGTCATAACAGTCCAAGATACAAAATTCAAGAGTTCTGAAACTACGTGTTTTTCAGTTATGCAGCGTACGTACCAATGTACAAACGTCAGGAGAAAATCTCTTCTGAATCAATTTTAAATCCATTTTACAATTGTGGAATAAAGAGCCTTTTATTTTGTTTGTATGTACAGATGTTTCGTAAAAACATTATTCAAATGGATTCGAGAACGATGAAAATATATATTTTCTTTGAAATATAATACCCGAAATTTTTCGCAATTACAATACTTCCTTTATTTTGTATACGGAATTAAAAAAAACATTGATTTAAAAGAAATAAAAGATTTTAAAATTTAGTAATGCGAGCAATTTATTGAAGAAATCTTAAAAATTGAAAAACTAATTTGCATTTTGCTTTTCACAAGATCTGAGTAGGAATCTGTTTTTGTTATCGTATTGATTCTGCTTCTTTTTTATTTTAAATAACTGACCCGGTGTCGTCGCGGCAGCCCTTTTTTTGTTTTCTTGCTTTGCAGCATACGAGAACTTCTCTGACCGGAGCTGACTCATTGGTAAACTTTGAAGTAGAATTCAAACAAATGCCTAATTAAACACTGCGAAGGCTTTTATGGTTTCTTCACAGAAAACACTGTCAGTTCAATGTCCTTATGTACCTTCTAATTCATTCACCCTTGTTTGCTTTATCCTGATATATTTACTTTTCAGAGTCTATTCACTAAAAATTCTTCTTTGGATCTCTTTGAAAAGTCCTCTTCCAGCATCGATTAGATTTAACAATGTATTAAAAATAGTTCATCTTTCGTATCACGCCTTATAGAATACAGCACAGTTTAATAAAACATAAATTTCTGCGTGAGTGTTTTGCATATGGCTTGCGTGAAAGTTGTCAGGACTACTGTTTCTTCTGGTTGATTTTGCAAACATAGAGTCCTGAGTCCTGAGTCAGAACAGGAAGCTTTCTCAAAGCTATGTTCGTGCGTGTGTAGAAAATAAAACAAAGATAAGGGGGGTTAAATTACCCTTTATTCTCACAGCGTACAGGTGCTCCCGCACTTCCGGATAAAAAGACCAGTACTTTTGGTCTAGAACGTAGAAAATAAACTAACTTAATAAGAACTAGGATGCTTTACAGAGACTAGTAGCTCGAAGATTGGCCCTTTCATACTACGTACGTATTGAGCAGGATGCAAAGACTACAATACGTCTTCGAATGTGAGCGATAACTAAATTCTGGCTTTAAACGAAGACAACGAAAATCACACTCGTGGTAAAGGCCGCGAGAAATCTTCTTGGCTAAATGTCATGTACTTCTAAAGTTTGCAACGTCATTTGCATATACTAAATCTATTCCCTGTTATTCTGGCCGGAAATGGAAAATAAGAGGCGATAGTAAATGTTTAAAATAAAATAAACATTAGTAAAACTTAAAATACTTACAAAGTATAGATGCACATAACGGTATCAGTTTTATTTAAACTATCTCACTCTTCTATGAAAATAATTGGCTTTTAAAATTAGTTTGCTAACTCTGATGTTCATAAAATTGGAATGTCAAATTATATACATTGTTACGAATTTTGAATGCATGTAGACAATTTTAGTGAACTTTTATTCAAATTATAGTATGTCTTGTATAATTGTTACGAATATTCTCAGAATGCGAAGCATGGACGGAAAAATAAGGGTAATGGGGTAAATCCTTTAACATTAAGGTTAATTTTAGTTGTCAAATATGACAAGAAATCAATCACAAGAAGTCACCAAGTCCGGCGACCATTTGGCGACATTCAAGTCCAATCCCTGTGTAGCTATAACTGTATCTGGTTCTATGTAACCGTAACTGTTTCCAACTTCAAGCATCGAGCAAATTTCCCAGCGCATGGGCGAAAACTACATAAAACAGAGGACAGTATCAGTTTTCAGTGAAGTTCAGAGTTTTTGAGAGATACCTATGTGAGTTTAAGTATTTAAGGCGTTTTGTATTGTGCTCTGTCATATTATGATGAGCTAGTACTTTTGTGTGGAATGTTCTAGAACTGCCAAATGTTTTTTAGAAAACAAATTTAATTAAGCTTTCATTGGTACTGTGTGCATTCACTCCATTGCGAACCCGAACGCACGTAACAATATAAAGGGATTTCCATAAAACAAAATTTGCATTTTAACGCAAAGCAAGCGTTAGCCGATGTGTTTCAAACAGAGGCAAATTTATCCTTCTTTTGTTGCCAATATTTTTACAAATTAATACACGAAAAACTTGGCCATCAAGAAAACGTTCCACGTGTCATAGTAATTTTTGTTCTATAATACTTGAAAAGGATTTTTCAGAATTTATTTTTAATTTGTCATCATATAAGTCATAGAGTTATGATTTTACTTATATAATTCGAGCTGTTAATATAAGTAATGGTATATTCATTTTCTAACCCCTCAAGACGGGTTTCAGCTACTAATTTAAAAATACATATTTTCATTTTCAAAAGCGTTTTTATGAATAAATACGATTAAGAATTTATGTTTTTTACTTAATCATTTTTTCAATACTTAAATATTAAATTTCTACCCACTTTAAAAATTTATAAATGTTTTTAATGCTTAAATTAATAGTTAGATAAAAATTCCACATAAATGAATTTTATTATTCACTATAAATTAATAGTTAGGTAAATTCTCTATAAATCTATGTCAATAATAAACTTTTTTCAACCTAAATAAATAAATAAATCAGTTCCATAAGCAAAAACAAAAAATAAATAAATAAATAAAATCTGAACGCTTTCGGATTCTATATTACGCTCAAAGGGGTATTTTTTTAACCTTTTGTGTCTTACTTTTATTTATTAAGTATCATGTTCTTTGCATCAAAGCATAACATTCAATTCAACAGAAATAGCGTAAAATAATTTTAAAAAGGCATAGAATCTTTAGAATTTCCGATACACAGTCCCGCTCGCTGGAGGTATTTTTGCTTCCATATTGTGTTGCCATTGCCCGATTTGAAATCGTTCAGTTTCTTAATCAAAAACTTATAAATGATTTACAAAATATGAAATAGATAATACAACAAATTCCAAATTCGGGCTTCCAGATGCCCATATTCGGGTGGAGACGTACGTTATTCAAAATTTGATGGCTCTAGATGCCTTTGTTTTATCAGAATGCGAGAAACATGCATACATTTATGCAGATGTTTCATTATTTAATTTCTTTAAATATAATACAGGTTTGGTGGTAACAATTTCAAAAGTGATTCATATTTTTGAAGTTCTCGACGCAAAATGCGAAAACTATAGTTCAAAAGGAACTTTTTAAAGACGGACGAAAAAAACTGTAGTTTCATTTTTCAAATATTAACTACCAAGAATTAAGTTCTTAACTTAATTTCATTCTTTAACTAGCGGAAGTATCTGATGCCAATTAAGTTAGATTGAGAGTGATGCATCTAACAACAGAGAGAACGGTACCGCTGTAATCCTTCTCTAATAACGATGCAAAAAAATTAGATTCATAGTGATACATTTTTCAGTCTGATGCGATATAGAACTCACATAAAAACTTTCCATAGAAAAATAACTCCTCTCTCATTGTATCAGCAACAAAGGCACGCAGTTTTTAACGATTTTCGTCTTTCTAATCAAGTGGTCGTAAAAGCACAAGTTCCATCGAATATTTCACCTATATTCAATTTTAGTCGATTAAACGTTTCAAAAATTTATCATACTTGATCGCAAATTAAGAGCGCGAACAAACAAACAAGCAGACATTCTTCTTTATATATATAGATTTTGTAAAACTTACAAATTTTTGATTAAAACAAACTCCAAGATTTGAAAGCGAGCAGTAGCAACACTTTTCGAAGTAAATCATATTTATCTCCGCGAGATTGTTCCCACTCTGAAAAATAAGGGCATTCTATGTTTTTAATCAATATTTTTTCTGATTAAAGTCGTACGATGATGGGAATAGTCGAAATGGCTTCCCGCGAATTTTTGGAATCGGGAATAATGTATTTAATGTTTGGTAATGCTATTTTTATTTTATTGTAAAACTTAGGAATTTTTTATTAACAAACTCTAGAATTTGAAAGCGAGCAGTGGCAACAACGTTCGAAATAAAGCAGATTTTCATCTCCAGCTTGCGAGACTGTTGCCAGTCGGGGAAATGAGGGCGAAAACGATCGTTTTTCCGAGTTTTTAATTAATGTCTCCGATTTTAACCACTTTGTTTTTGAAAAACGTGGATGTCGACCTTTTCCAGAACCCAGAAAAGAACTGTAGAAAGTTTGAAGACCGTAGCTGTAGTAGTGACTGAGTTATTACAGGACAAACAAAGAGACTCTTCTTTATATATAATACATACTAAAATTCAACAAACTAACGATAGTATGCCTGTGGCTGCGTCGACAAAATTTTCCCCAAGTACCTAGCTTTCATGGACTTCCCGTTTCTTCAAAAAGATAGCCAGCTAGTTTAAAGCCGGATAATTTGAGAATGATTTGAAATCGCGGAATGATTTGAAACTTCAACAGTTTCACAAGTTACACTTAAGTAATAGTTGTATCTGGGTGTCACACGGTGTTTTATTTTGCTGAGATGAATCCCTTTTCAAGATGCACAAAATCATAAAAATCAAAATAATATGTCAGAACATTACAGAACGAAATGTTAATAATCTCTTCAAGCGCTATAAATAGACTTTCTGTGTCCGTGAGAAGAATCCTAATCATTATAAGTGTCTCCTTCACAGAACTAAATTGGTAGTCTTTATTCATGGCTTCTTTTTTTCGACTTGTATCCGATCGAATTGGCGGTGTGGAAAATATGGCTCTTCTGATCACGGAACTTGGTGCATCTATCTAGGAGTTCAATTTTGAGATTCCGTGTTCTAAAACAATTAATATAAAAAGAAGTGTCTGAAAACACGCAGCCAACCCACGCAAGCAGAACATCTATAAGTTTGCAAAATGCAGTTTGCCTTTTTGTTCGCTCAAGATTATTGGCGACTCCGATATTGAGATCGGATATAAGCTGAGGCATCTGCGCAGACATAAAAAAGATCTTGTTTCCAATTATCTTCAGTAATCATACAAGCCAATGTTTGTCATCTTGCAATCATTTTGTTATAAAGATAATAAATTATATAATATATTATATGATTTAATATGGGAAATGAAATATATGAGAGAATTATTTAAGGATTGTAAGAACCATGATCCCCTACCTATTTGCATTTTTTTAATTTTCAAATTTTATAATATACATTTGGAACAGTAAAAGTAAAGGTTGAAAAGACAAAAAACAGTGCAAATCAAAGTTAATCCTTTTTTATTTAAAGCTCCAAACAGAAATTGTCAAGGGAAAAGTGTTTTGAAGCTTTAAACAAAGTCAATTAACTGAACAACAAGAACCGGTTTCATTCCGATCAACTCACTGAGACCTCTATCGTCAATTAGTATAATGGCTATTTCATTCATTTTATGTATAATATTACAAAAAATCTATACAAGTTTGAGGCTTTCATTGAGTTGGTCTCTTTTCCCTACCAGTTTTTGTTGTCCGCACACAAAAGGAAACAAACGTTACAAGGAAAACATTTTACATATAATGCCGAAATAAAACATTGATAATCAAGGGAAAAATTGGATGAATTACAAACGAAAGAAATATCAACAAAATTAGTAAAATGAATGTCAAGAATAAAAATAATAAAATGCTGTACTAATTACAATGTAAAGCTCAAATTTTTTATCGAAAAATTTGATTGTCAAATGTAAAGGCTAAATAAGGGCCAGGTTCGAATGCCTACTTAAAATGAAAATACTTTTTGCTAAAGTAAAAGAATGGAAAATGCGACCTTTGACGGGAATTAAGTAAAACAGTGCTACATATGGAGGGGTTTTGCAAAAAATAAAAATGTAAAAATGATTACAAATAAAAATGTAAATATTATATGATTTATATATAAAGATAATATCATCCAAAAGCTTTCTCTCGTCAGCTATAGAATCTTGAAGCTTCACTTAGGAGTTCTGCTGAATGCGCTTAATTATTGCCTCTAGTTTTGCTCCGATCACAAAAGACCTATCTAGTTTATGACTAGCGACACATTGAAGAATGCCTGAATGAGGTGTCAGGAATGTACAGTTCGTGAGAGCAAACATTTAGACGATAGTGTTACGAAATGCCCAGTTGTGGTAAGACAGCTTCCCCGCAAAGCGGGTTTAGGGTTGCCGGATAATTCCAAGGAAAGGCAGGGTTGACATTCTAGAACGAACCCTTACCGGTTTTCCCCAGAATGTTCTCGAAGGCAGGTCAAAAGCTATATATACATTGCCTGTATGAGGAGCTGCAATTTATCGTGAAGTTTTATCGCGAAGAGTATTTTGAGTGTATTGAGTTCAGTAGCAGTGCTTTGAGTTCAGAAATTAGCTTTTAGAGCGGATCGACCGAGTCGGGAGCTGTACTTTAGTGCTTTGCCACGAAGCTGTCTTCACCGATATAACCTGATAGTCTGAAGGCTGTGGTTCTGGTTGTTTCAGCGTCTTCGTCGTAGTTTTTTCAGACTCTTTGTCGTAGTTTCAAACGTGCCTTTGGAACTGTCCTGTGTAGTACTGACGAATAAATTGTGTTTTGATTCTTCATTAAGTATTGTCATCAATCGCTCCAAGTCCACGAACTCGTAGAACGCAATAACATTAATTTCAACCAACGCAATAACAAAATGGTAAAATTGTTTTGCATGATGCTAAAAAAAATTAAAATAGAGTCTATATTGCTGTCATTAATTCTGTTTCAAAGAAGTGTGATCTTTCTGCAGAATCCTCTATGTGGTGCGCGGTGTGTTAACGTTTACTTCCTGAGCACTGATATGTACTAATCATGAAACTTTTAAATATTAAAGTGTTGCTGAGTTGGCACAAGCTAAAGAAGTAGTTCTCAGAAAAAGAATAATTCCTTTAGTTTTACCCACAGTGCAGTCAAGGTCAGTGTAGCTAAGATTACCATGCTTATTAATTTCCGTTGGTTGTGACACATACCGGGATGTCCAGAGGTTAATATATTATCTACTACTCGCTTTCGACTTCAGTGCGTTAGGGGTACCAGAGTATATTTCCTCTCTCTGCTTCACCTAATTCCTTTTATTAAGTGTATTTATTTAAATTAGGCTAAAAATTCCCATTTCACATTTTATTAAACTCTGCTTAACTAGTGCCAACGGTTGATCTTCCCTTAATTGTAGGTAAAAGATAGGCAGAACTGATGGAATCCAGTTGACCTGTCTTAAAGCAGAATGTTGAGTTTAACAGAGCACACGCTATTTTAAACAAAGAATTCATACTGCAATTCAGTAGAATTTCACACACGTGTAAGCATGTAAACTCAGTCAACTAACCTGAACAGTTGTTAATGTCTGGTTGGCCTTGAGCTCATCTACCCTCTCATCAGTAAATTCTATTTTTTGTCCGTTTCAGGCTAGCGTAGAAAATCTTTCCTCATTTAAATTGCATAATGGCATGTAGTTAAATAGCAGAGTTTGAAGCTTTAAACATGATTCCATTTGGAAAAACAAAAAAACTGGAAAAATATTCTTCTAAAGTATAATATGTAAGTTCAAGTAAGAAAAGTTTTATTGGTAACAGTAGTACATTTAAATAGAAAGAGATCTTGACAAGATAAATTATGCATACATGAGTCTGATAAATCACATTAAATATTTTTTAAATCTCTAAGATGTTAACTACTTAATGAAACCTGTTTGTAATTTCTTAAATTGAAAAATATGCTTACTGAACTAAATTTTAATAAAAAAAAGTCTGAAAGCCTTCAGATTTTATATTGCACCCAAAGGGGCACTTTGTTCACATTTTGTGTGTTATCTGTTTTTATTAAATACCATGTTTCTTGCACTTAAACCATAAAATTCAATTCAACAGCAATATGGCAAAAGAATTTTAAACGAAAGTATCTTTAGAATTTTCGATACACGGTCTCACGCGCTGGAGATAAAAATGTTTTTTTTTCGTACAGTGTTGCCATTTCTCGATTCGAAACCGTTTAATTTATTAATAAATAATTTTTACATAACATTAATAAACAATTCACTATAATAAACAACAAGTTTTACAACATACGAAACAGATAATAAATCAAATTCCAGATTCAATATTTGGGCTTCCAGATTCCCATATTCGAGTGGAGGACTACGTTATTCAAAATTGGATGTCTCTAGGTACCGTTGTTTTTTTCACAGTGCTCGAAACATACATACATTCATACAGATTCTTCATTATTTAATTTCTCTAAATCTAATGCAGGGCTCTCTAAATATAATGCCGTTTTATAGTGACAAAAAAGACACAAAATGACAAAACGAAATTAATAGCCCTTCTGAGCAAATTGCCCCTTTGGGCTAAAAGTGCCTATTGCTTCTAAACTTTCAGATGGACATTAGAAACTAAAGGAAAAGTTATTTCGAGAATGTTGACGAAAAAGAAGATGTCACAGCCATTCATGAATAAATTGGCGAAATGGAAGAAAGAATGGAAGTTGCGGACATAAGAGTTACGGAAATTTTATTATCTTTTGTGTATTCTGATCATGAAAGTGAATATAGTAAATTTGATTTTAAAGTATAAATACGTTTGCCAGAATTACCGATTTCTAAATTTTCTGGTAAATATACAAAATGGAATAATTTTAAGTTTCTTTTCGAAAATATTATTGCGAACGATACTCAATTAACAGAATTACAAAAGTTCTATTTTTTAAAAGTTGCATTAATTAAGGAAGCAAAAAATCTTGAAACTGTTGATGATATTTTAAGTTCTCTATTCGAAGCTCTTCAACATATGTAGGAAAAAAAAGAATCTTATTTAGATGTGTGTAAAGTCAGCAACGGATTTAAGTAATTTATCTTGTAAGGTTTTAGTTAAACTAACAAAGTTTTATTTTAATTTAAACCTTTCTATCTCTTCTCAGTTTCAACTTCCCGTCAGAAGAAGCGCGCGTTTTCAGCTTATGCTAATTTGAAGTAGAGCCAAGGACTATTTAAACCAGAGGTAGAAACCTCTCAGGGTGAGAGAGCTTTTAGTCTTAGATCACGGTCATTCTGTTCGACGTTCGCCTGACCAGCTAGCAGCTAAATTATAAGCCATAGTGCTTGCTACGTGATTGCTTATTGAAATAAATCCAAGTGCGCTATTATTAGTAATTCTTGCTACGCACCATTTAGTTAGAAGCCAACTCCGCGATTAGCTCTGTGAGCAAAGCTTGATTAAATTTCTATTTAGTTTTAGTTTAAATTTATCTGATTGTTCATTTAGACCCAAGTGTGGTCTTTTATTTTCTGTATCCCTCCCGAGTGGGGAAGTGATTTGTAAATAATATTGATTTAATAAAAGAGGATTTTAAATCCCTTTCAAGTGCAGTTATTCTTAAGCACAGTATCTACAACCAGAACATCGCTGCTTTCAGTTCCCTGTTGCAGATCAGGACTTAAGGACTTTAAGGACTTACTTTAAGATGTTTGCCAAGAACATGCACAGAACACTCAGTCCTGACAATCTTTCAAATCGTCGAAAGGAATAAGATCTGTAATATATTATATTGCTAAACGCTTAAGGGTATAAGGTTTCATTTGGTTTTATCAACAAAGTTATTTTATGTTAACGTGCTTTTCTGTCCTTCTCGGTTCCCGTTTTCCTGCCAGAATATAAATTTCTAACTCGCGCGTATTCAAATGTGATAGAAAGGATATGGTATTTAAAAGAACGTATAAAAGGGTAGAATCAGACTTTGTTGCGCCTGCTGAAGGTCGCGTTGCTATTTTGATTATCGTGAGAGTACTTTTGTGAGGCGTTGCGTTATTCTGGCCATTAAGCTTCTCACGCCAACTTTAGGTAGAGCCAACTTGCGCGTTTCTTGATCTGTGTTAGCGTTTACGCTAACTTACATTTACATAGATAAGCCAATTGCATTAGTTTTGTTTTAAAACACAAATGCCTGACATTCAGTAAGCACGAAACGTGCCTTGTGTTAGTGTCCTTTACATCCTTTCTCAGGCTCTGTGGTACTTAACAATACATAGCGATAATTCACTTTAGTTCTTAGAAGTTTCCTATATTTAATGCTACCAAAGATGCTACCCACGAAACTCTATAAGGGCTTTGAATGTTTTAAATTTTGAGAAAAATAATTTGTTGGTCATCCTGTTATTAAATATTGTCATTCAAAAGCGAGATTAACAAACGCGCAAACAATTTGAACTAAGCATTAATCTACAGAAGTCGCTACGTTTGATGAATTAATTTCGTCCTTAGAGAAAAGATGCCAGTTATTATATAACATTAACCATCATACCAGTACAGTGAAAGAAATACGCGTTAGATAAAAGTAAAATCAGTATCTCTGTTAACCCGATAGTGTTCCGACTTGTGCGATATGTAAAAATAATAATCATCCAATACATAAGTTTGACTTATGTTTAAAATTATATCCAAATCAAAGAGATGAAATAGTAAAAAACAATAATTTCAGATAGCGGTATGAATAGGGTTGGTGAAAATCAGAACTCAAAAATTGCATACCTTAGTCCTTAAATCTAATTCTGATATTTCAAATTTCTTAATACTTGAAGATGTAATTCAGAATCTGATTCCACCCTAGAGCACCAAAATTTGGTGGTTTATGGGAAGCGAGTATGACGTTATTTATATACCATCGTACAATCGGCAATTATAAATTGACTTCGAAAGAATTTCGGACTGTTGTAACACTTATTGAAGATATCCTCAATTCTCGCCCAATTTTACTTTTATCTACATATGCGAATCAGATCGAGGCCTCAACGCCAAGTCATTTTATAATTGGTAGTTCCATTACTTCTTAGCCTGAATCTGATTTGTCTCATTTTACAGAAAATAGACTTTCTAAATCGTGGATTATTACCGTTCATTCATATTATTTGCAAACTTTGGCAAACCAATTATTTAAATCATCTTCGACAGCGGACCAAATGGTTTAATAATAAAAAACATTTTAAATGAAGATAATCTTCTCCCATTTAATGGTCTTTAGATAGAATTTTAGAAGTTTTACCTGGTAAAATAGACCAAGAGTCCTTAAATCGAAAACTTGAAACGGTGTATATATTCGATGTATTAGTCAAATTGTTTTATAATGTATCGAGCTTAGCGTAACTATTGTGTTCTTGCAGAAAATTGTGCTTTATATTGAAACTCAAACCCTTTTAAAATAGCAGGTAAGATTGCAACATGGTAAATTAGTTTACGTTCTTTAGAACGATGGAAAATTACCAATTCGTTTTTCATATTTGGTCTATAGAATTATATGTTCTTAATAATTGTTAACTGCATGTTTGTAAATTATATACTGAAATAGCTGTAATAAAGTTGCTTTAATTTTCTTAGCATAGTTCACTCACTTAGTTTAGCATAGTAGAAACAGCTACTTTTGCCAAGAAACATCGATGAGTTTTTAATGCGATTTTTTAAAATTATTTTGCCTCTAGAAAGAAATGTCTTATAGCACGCATAGGAAAAGAAATTGCATTTTTTCTGTATTTTGGCCTTAACTTTGGGTATATGGACATTTCAGAATGGGGTCTATTTAAGAATTTTTAACTTTGCTTCTTGTGTCCACTATCGTCAAAAATCAAATCTGGTACTGGTGAAGGAATTTCATGGTAACTCATGAACTACAACTCACCAACTGCAACATAAATAATTGCCGCTGAACATAAACTGGCTTCAGCATGGTTTTCCATCCACGAAAATGTTTCATTGTCCTAATAAGTTTCATTGTCCTAATAGTTTCAGATTCTTTAAAATTTATCTAGAGAGCTGGTCTGTCTTCGACTAATTTGTCACTAGATGTAGCTATCCGCCTTTTTTCTAACGTCCTCAACGATATTTCCAGATAATATTTTCACTAATTAAAGAACAATTTTGGCTCGATAAACATTGAAATTAAACCCTGAGCTGAAGAAGTTCGTGGGAAAACGTATTTTGAGCAAATCGGGCTTTTCGAGGCATTGGATGACGATAGGCAATTGTTTCGGAAAGTAAATAATTGAATTAAGTAGTGGTAATTATGTTTGCTTTTTGCTGATTCTGTAAAAGAATAAATGAGATTATAAATTACTTCATTAAATATCATTATTTTTAATCCCTAAAAAATTATTAAAATTGCGGATAAAAGATTTTTTGTAGCCAAATAAGAAGACATCATTATCAAATAAACAAAATTACTCGATATATCATTGAAATGCGGAGGCGAGATTTGCATACTAAACATCTGAAACTCCTGTTATTCGGACACTTTTTCCCTTTTATAAGCAAAGTTTGATTTAATTTATTTACGTGTTTTCAATGTTTGGGGGTCATTTAAGTAACGAAAGGATGTATGACGTCAATAGAAAAAGTAACTGTCTTAATTCAATTTTTACTGAATTGAAAATATTCGTATTTTTTTACGTGGAAAAATACTTCATGCAATTCCGCTATTCAGTTTGATAACCAGAAATTGCTTGTTTTACATTAGTTTATGGAACAATAATTTTTGTAAACTGTATAAGTTCTATTTGAAAAGAAACATGATAAAAAAGGCCCTTATCTAGATGCTTGTTACTAAAGTGATATTTTGAGCTCTACTGAATTGCTAAAGATATAACCCATGCTAAGGTTACTAATGCAGATATCTAAAATAGAACTGTTACGATTGAAAAGAATCATTAATTTAGAAACATAGATGCTAAAATTTTAATAGCAGAAATGAAAAATGGAGTTTATATACTTCAAGAAATTTGGTTTTATTCGGCGCTAAAAGAACAAAGAATTTCATTCTAGTGAAAGGGTGTACTGATAAAATTTGTCTCAAAGCCAGTTTTATATATCATATTTTTTTTAATTCGAGAAAAGATCTCTAGTAGTATAAGAATTTACTTATTCACTGAAACTTGATTATGAGAAAATGCAGATTTTTGACATTCAAGAAAAAACAGCATGCGACCGAATTTACCACAGTCTGAAAACCAGCATTTTTAAGTAACTTTTTAAAACGGGTCTGATGGATATTTTACCAGCTATTTAAGAGTTACTGAAACATGCACTCATTCTAAAACATCTTGTACTTATTATCTTGTACTCTTAGTTTATTATGACATTATATCCTGTTAATTTTAAAATGAGTCTATCTTTAGAATTTCCGACACACACTTCCGAGAGCTTTAGATAAAAAGGATTTTTTCCCGTAGAGTGTTGCCATTGCTCGCTTTTAAATCGTTTGAGTTTGTTCATCAAAAATTCGTTAAGGTTTTACAAAATATGAAATAGATAATAAAACAAATTCCAAATTCGGTCTTCCAGACACGCAAATTTGGGCTTCCAGATGCATATATTCCGGTGGAAACTTACGTTATTCAAAATTGGATGGCTCTAGGTGCCGTTCTTTTATCGCATTTGGAGAAATATACAAACATTTATGCAGATTCTTCATTATTTAATTTCTTTAAATATAATACAGGGCTGCAATATTTTGTGGCAACAGTTTGAAAGGTGGTTCACACTTTGAATGTTTCCGTCGCAAAATCGCAAAACGAAAACAATAGTCCTTCAGGGAACAAATCCAATTTGGTCTAATAATATAACTGCTCAGGAAGTTTCGTATGGTTTCTGAAAAGTGTTCTCAGTATTTTAAACACTTGAATGCTTGTTTTACGCATAGCCTTGGACTTAAGCGGAACTGATGACGTTCACGGCATGGAGATGACATCTGTTGAAGCATAAATTTCATGCCCATATCCTTCAGGTGTTCAACATCTAACAGTCCCGATTAAACTCAATGTGACTAAACAACGAAAATGATCAGAGGAAGGATCTTGGTATGCATGACAGTATAAGAAATGGTTATACGTTTTATCTAAACGCTATAGCACTTCGTGTAGCGGTTGGACAGCCATGTTAATTCATAATTTACTTTTTTCGTAAGAGAAATGTAATCTGTTGCCGTACTCTCAACGTTCTTTCACAGGCCCACACAGTACCCATTTTATTCTTTAGATGAAAACAAAAAGCGGGATTGTGAGATAACACGAGTTAATTTCTGGAGATCTATGGCCTGAATTTGAACTTGGCGTGCCTAGGGAATAACCAGGACGGCCTGCTGATTAAAACTTTTGTTGAATTACTAGATATAGCTGCAAGATATTGACATGTGTTTTACGTATTCTTAAGATTTACTTTTAACAGTTTTTTATTTATTTTATCTGTACATTTAAAATGTTTAACGAAATCGCATTCCTAGGCATTTTTTGTTTGTCCTAGAGATCATCTACTGAATTAAATTGGGATCATTTACATTGATTTTGCTATTATCTAAGAAATTTATAATAGAAAATTGATTTTACTATTATCTAAGAAAAGAAAAAGTGAAAATAATTGCAAAAATATAACAAAGGGGAACAAAAATAATCAAAATAGACTCCCCAGGGACCAATAACTTAACATTAGTTTAAAATTAGGATTAGTATGCATCAAAAACGTACATTTTAATAGAAAAACTACACAAAATACGTACTTAAAAATAAGTTAGCACATTACGTACATAAAAAGGTAAGAAAATTATTCCCTTTTTCCCGAAAGAGTGCTCACTTATCAAGGGGAATTAGTCCTCTCTCAGAAAGTCCGCAGTAATTTGGGCATTGATCCTGTTTTGCTCCTTCGTATCACTGCTAATGCTCGGGTTCGCAAATGATTAAATGCACCCAAGTCCGATGATAGGTTGATAAGATTTACTTCGCCGAAATAGGCTTCGAAATAAATAAGCGTAATAAGAGTTCTGGAATTTTTGGCAGAAATAATTGTATAGATATTCACAATATCACACAGACAAACAAACAAAAAAAAAAGCTGAATTTGTTAATATTTCATATTTGGTACTTTCGATTCTTTGTTTATGTATCTTCACATTTAGCATGCCCAATCAATGTATTCATTCATATGTAACAATTGGTAGTGTAATTGTTACGATTTTCGTTTTTAAAATTGAGACTTTCCTGCCATTTTTATTTTAAAATGTAAAATTTAAAATGTTTAATGTAAAATTTTTTATGTAGTGTTCCAGTGTTTGTCTTTGTACACGGCAGCTGATTATTGTCATGCCACTACGCTTTTGTAAAGCTTTCGTATATCACATTAGATGTACTCTTCAACGTATGTTATGCACCTAATCAATTTGTATTAATTGTTTAACTGTAACCTCCGTAACTTTAACTTTCACGATAAATGCCCGACTGATCTGCTCTGGCCCTGACCTGAGGTTGTGGTTGGCAGATAGTAGATGGTCCTACCTCTGGGTGACTTATTCCGTTAGTTGGTTCAAGGCTAACTCAGGTCGGAAGTTGCTCAGTAGGTCAGTGTGTAGAGACATTAGGTTATTTCGAAATTAGGTTATTTCTGGAAACCAGCAACGAGAGGTTATTAAGGACGGTTCGATTAAACATTTATATACCATGCTCTCTGACTGGGGATTTAAAGGTATCGTCTGGGTTTTGTCCATGGCGAGTAGCTTTCAGAGTTCTTTAATTACAGCCGAGATAAAATTTAGTCCCTGATCGAAATATAACTGAAGAGGCACTCAACCTGGAACTTGAAAACTGTATCATTTCCTCTGCTACCGTAATAGCCTTTTGACCAGGAATAGAATATGATTCAGGTCACTTGATGAAGTAGTCAATGACAACGATATATGTCTTGCCGTCAGCAATTCGTGGCAGAGGTCCCAGGATATCAAAGGCGTTCAAAAGACGCTTCTACACTGTAACGTTGTAACGTAACTTCCCTCGGGTGCGTTTCTTCGGTCCTTTTCGCAAAAGCATCGCATAATTGCCACCACTTTTGCACACCAGCCCTTGCAGTACTCCAGCATAAATGCTCTCGAATTCTACGCTCTCGAAAAATTAAGTCTTCATTCTTCCGAAGTGGCCTTCTGTTGAGCTGCTATGTAATTCTTTTATGACGTTCTGGATCCGGGATCTTGGAAGTATCAGCTGCCAATGGAATGCCTTTCCATCCTCTCATTCGAACTTCCGTTACGAGACGCCGTTTCATATACAAAGTGAATCCCAGAGAGCCCAATATTCTTCGGCCGTAGGACTGTAGATCGAACTATTCTGCTAAGTGGGATTCCTTTTTGAACATTCCATTAAATCAATTATGGGCTTGATATCTCCGTCTACGATCTGGTCTTTCCTAACTTCTTCATCACTCCGTAGGTTTCGATCAGCCGATGTCGATGTTGTAACTTCTCGTGCGACCGAAATCAATAGTTCGTATTTCGCTTCGACCCTGGAACAATATCAGCAGCTTTCTGGGCAGGGAGTGCTAGACAGGAAGTCTGCATTTCCATGTGATGATTCCTTTGTAGTAATGTCCTATTCCTGCAGTCTCTGCATCCACCTCATTACTTGGCCTATGGGTTTCTTGAAATTTTAGCCAGGTAAACGAAGCTTGATCCGTGCGGAGTAGGAATTTTCTGTCGTAGCGATAATGATGTTCTACTGCTTTAAATATGGCGAGCAACTTCTGATGATACAATAATTCCTTTTGGGTTCATATAGACACTTACTCCATTAAGCCACAGCACGTCCTTGACCATTTAGTTCCTGGGACAAAACATCACGGACTTACTCATTGGTCGCATCTGTGTCCACAATAAGTGATTTGTCGCATAGAGGATACATCAGGATTGGAGCTGATGTTAAAGCTTCCCTCAGCTTGGTAAATGTATCCTGACATTTTGTTATCCAAAAGATATTTTGCTTGATCTCTATCAGCTTGTGAATGTCCTTGCAATGGAAGAAAAGTCTTTCATAAAACTCCTGTAACAGGTTCAAAACTTCAGGAAGCTCCTCAGCTGGTGGACATTTTTGGGACGTCGCCAGTATTTAACAGTTGACACTTATTTTGAATTCATACGCACCTTCGGCAAAGGTGACACGTCAAAGATAAATCAGCTCATGTCTGAATAATGTACATTAAGAGGGACTCAAATTTAGATGGTCTTATTTCAGTTCCTGAAGCACATATCTGAAATTTTCTAGATGTTCTTAACAACTCTTCTCGATGATTATGTCATATAGGTATATCAGATAGACTTGTAAGAAGGACCTTTCAGCACGCCTCTCAGGTCTTCATGAGGCATTCGAATGTCGGCGCATTACATAGTCGAAACAGCATCACCTTGAACTGCCAAAGTACTGTTCCGGTAGAAAAAGCCAGTCTTTTCTTGGTGATCAGGATGTACCTCTACCTGCCAATATGCACTCTTTAAATCAAACGTCGAAAACCAATTGCTTCCAGAAAGACTGTCTTTCTTCGTAACTTCCTCCAACCGGAGATAGCCAACGCAAAATCTGGTTGAAGCCGCTTATTTTATGACCAGAACGATGAGAGATGCCCATGGACTTGCTTAAGTCTCGATGATGTCCTTTCTTGCATGTCCTTTAGAAATTTCCCTGCCTCTTTAGCAATCGGTAGACATATTGGATGTTGCTAGATTGGCGGATGATCCCCGGTATCTATTCTGTGCTGTGTGAAACTGGTTCGACTTACGTCAGAACACGAGTGGGAGAAAATATGTTGAAATTATTGAATGACGCACTCGCCAGCACGCCTCTCTTCATCCATTAGTTGTGTATTCTGCAGTAACTCCGATGTAATGCTCTCTGAAGACACAGATTCTGGCAGGTTACTGTTTCGTTTGACTCTCGTCACTGGAGTGCATGCTGCAACCACTTTACCTTTCTTAGTGACTTTTCTTTATCACTGACGCTGTCAACTCTAACCGGGATAACTATCTTCGATAAGTTGACGAGTGCTGTGGCTACAAGTTCTCCTCGCGAATTGTTACAGTTCTTGAGATATTCTAATACATCGTACACTAAATTTCTGTTTTCAGCTATGGGTCCAAGAAGTAAAAGTTCTGTTCTTGCTGGTACTGTGATATCGTCTTGACTTATGATTTGAAGGACTGATTTAACTCCTTCATCATTAAGACTATGTCCTCATAGGCAGAAGGCAGTTCGTTATTTTTAAAGTCCGAGAAAAAATTGTGTTATCTTAAAAGTACAATCCGAGTATGAAATGATCTGTAATATCCGCAACATATGCTGCGTGATGGTAGAAGGCATTTTCAAACGTAATGTTGAATTTTCCGTCGATGTCGATCTTCTCTCCGGAATCAGTCAGTGGGGTAATGCAGGGCGGCGCCTAGATGAGATCACCTTCCATTTGTGAGGGCAGATCCTTTCGAATGATAGCAACACTGACTGGTATCGATGGTCATATTAAAAAGAATTCAATTCCCACGATAAAAAGTCCATTACTGCCGCCAGACACTGCAGAAATCTGAAGCGCTTTAAAATGAGGCTTCACATTATCTTTCCCACCCCTCTCCGCGAGATGACCTCTAATTTGTTTTTTGCGTCCTTGCTGGAGAGTGGTCTTACTTTCCGTGTTCTGGTATGCTCTAAATTTCCTTCGTGCATGGCCTTCTGCACCTTAGTTCCAGCACTTTAAACTCGGTTTCTTATCACTCATGTTCCGTCTCAAGGTTAGGTTAGGTTAGGTTATTCAATTATGGCAAAGCACACGAGGGCTATCTGCCTAAGGGGAGGGATGCCTTCGTGGAGGACTTTCTAAGGGAAACTGGCTCGTATACACGTTACACATGGGGAAAACCACGAAAACACCCATGCAGCCAGCCCTTTCGCGGGATTCGAACCTCGGACCGAACTACCAGTGTTCAGCGTCTTTACCGCTCTGCCTCTGGTGGGCCTCCGTCTCAAGAAATTGACTTGTCTGGTTAAATCGCCTACACGAGCAATCATTTAATCCAATGGCTCTTGAACTTGAGCAGATGTGATTGGAAGGCGGTCTCTACGAGTTGCTTGAATTTCATTCCATACAGTAGAGCGCTTTATAAATTTTTGACTTCCGCCATTCGCAGAGTTCTCTGTATTTTAGGATTCCGGATACCGTCGATGAAATACTACAGCGACTTGATTTCCATTGTCTCTGTCGGGCACTCCAAAATGGGCAGATAAAACAGCCTTTCAAAGACCGTAGCAAGTTTCAGGAGTGAGTCCTTGGGCTTCTGCTGATGCGATTTTAATTAAAGTCTGCTATAATCTTTTGCACACTCCTCTCCAAGGCGCAGCTCCAACACGCGGGATACAGCTTCGAAGTCTAGCTTCTGGTTTTGGAGGAAGAGCTTGAAGGATATCAGCTGCGTCTGCTCTCAGAGAAGCGGCGAGATTACAGGCCTTAGCTTGGGAATCCCATCTATTCGCTTCCGCCACTATAGAAAACTGTGTTGTCTTATACAGCTGCCAGTAGGTCTTCCATCTAACGTGGATAGCTTAAGACAAACACGAGAAGGCAATGTTTAAAAATTTAAAACCTTCATAATTGCTTCCTGCTGCGGCTATGCAATTTTAAGTTGTCAGCTACTTTGGCAACGGCAGAAATCCTCTCTTCGGTTTGTTTCTTTGACGGAAGAAACTCTTTCTTCCATTTCTCATATACTATTTTCAACCGTGTCTATTCTGCTTTCCACAGCCTCGAATTTGGTTTTTTATTATGCAGGTTTCATTTCATCTCGACTGCTTCAATCTTTTCTTGAACACCTTTCATCTCTTCTTTGACAAATTCTTGAAGCCCTTTCATCCCTTCTTTAACAGATACTTAACCAACTTCCATTATTTGTTGAAGGGCTATCATCTCTTCCTTAACGGTTTATTGTCTTGTTTTTATATCTTCTTTGACGGAGTTCACGGCTCCTTCCATTTTCTCATGAAATGCAGCAAAGGCAATCAACAGCTGCCTTAGTTTCTCCCCTACTGCTCTTATCACCGGCATTCAACCCCACTCCTGATAACAAAATGTGCTGTGTGCGTGCGATTTTAATAGATTGAATGCACACAAGTCTGAAGATAGGTTGATAAAATCTTATTTATCAAAAGAAAAATTTCAGAATTCTCGAATTTCCAAAGAAATATTCGTACAACTATTCACAATGTCACAGAGTACAATCAGTAGTTATACCGGGTGATCAAAAAGTCAGTATAAATTTGAAAACTTAATAACTCACGGAATAATGTAGATAGAGAGGTAAAAATTGACACACATACTTAGAATGACATGGGGTTTTATTAGAACCAAAAAAAAGTTAAAAAAATGTCCGACAGATGGCGCTGGACAGCAAAACGTCAGTGACTGCGCATGAAAATCGTGTATAAAAGGAGCTGTAATGAGAGAGAGAATCAGATGCACCAGCAGTCGCAGCATGTTGACGTTACGTGAAAAGGCGCTTTTAGTGAAGCTGTATTATCAGAATGTGAAATGTGCTAGTTCAGCGTTACGATCCTATCGCCATAGGAAGGGGATTCGAATGGGTAAAGGTCCGTTGACAAATGCAGATGCGTTGACAAATCCGGCGAGAATGATTTCGAAGTTCGAGGCCACGGGTAGTTTACAAGATAGACCCCGTAGTGGCCGACCAAGCACAAGGCGTAATGCTGCTGAGACAGTTCAGGAAGAAATGCAGACTGTAGCGGGTTCGTCTATGCACGGGGAAATCAGCGCTCGTGCAGTCGCACGTCGCACCAGCATTCCATACACTACTGTTTGGTTGGCACTCAGGCGTACCCTCCGATGCTATCCTTACAAAATCCATCGGCATCATGAACTGTTACCTGGTGATTTAGTGAAGCGGATGGCATTTGCGGTGTGGGCGTTTCAAAAGATGGCGGAAGATGACGATTGGTTGAGTAACGTGTTGTGGACCGATGAAGCTCATTTCACGCTCCGAGGGTCTGTCAACGCCCACAACTGCAGAATTTGGACTACCGAAAATCCTAGAACTGTCGTGGAAACTCCATTGCACGACTAGAAAGTCACGGTATGAGTTGGATTTACCACATCTACTGTTATCGGGCCTTTTTTCTTCGAGGAAATGCGTGATTCTGGTTTTGTAACTGCTACCGTGACGGGTGAGAGGTACGCCGATATGTTACAGAATCGCATCGTCCCCAGCCTGGCTGATAAACACCTGCTGGAACGTACGATTTTTATGCAGGATGCTCCACCCCATATTGCTAGACGCGTGAAAGATCTCTTGCGCGTCGTTTGGTGATGATCGTGTGCTCAGCCGCCACTTTCGTCATGCTTGGCCTCCCAGGTCCCCAGACCTCAGTCCGTGCGATTATTGGCTTTGGGGTTACCTGAAGTCGCAAGTGTATCGTGATCGACCGACATCTCTAGGGATGCTGAAAGACAACATCCGACGCCAATGCCTCACCATAACTCCGGACATGCTTTACAGTGCTGTTCTCAACATGATTCCTCGACTACAGCTATTGTTGAGGAATGATGGTGAACATATTGAGCATTTCCTGTAAAGAACATCATCTTTGCTTTGTCTTAATTTGTTATGCTAATTATTGCTTTTCTGATCAGATTGTTGCTTTTCTAATAAAACCCCATGTCATTCTAAGTATGTGTGTCAATTTTTACCTCTCTATCTACATTATTCCGTGATTTATTAAGTTTTCAAATTTATACTGACTTTTTGATCACCCTGTACTTCAAACCACGAAAAACCATAAACACAAAACAATGCAAAACGCATCTAAAGAGAAAGCTAAAAAGGAAGTATCTCAGTACGCTGTCTCAAGCTGAGCTAACAATTCGCAAGACCAACAGCCACAACTAACAGCAGATGCTCTCTCCAGCCTTAAGCCTTATATAGTTTTCACCCGACCACCGATGTGTTTCTTGTACTTTCTGCTTCTCGAAATTACTGGAAGACAATGTGATGGTCGAATTACGGTTACAGCTAATACAGTGATCTTGTACACTTATTCAATTGCAATACCTATTACGGTGATACAGGGACCGGACCGAAATGTCGTTAAAACCGTTGCCAACTTGCCGTATCTCGCCAAATTTCCCAGATAGCCATTTACTCAATATTAAACAGATTTGTTTCGGATGTGAACTTGTCTGTGAAAAAGGTAACTTTAAAATAAGTGGGAAATTTCGAATTCTGTTTCAAGTGTATCAATCTCCTCGAACTTATCGCAATAATTCGAAATAATTTATTGTTAAATTGAAATTTGACGCGTGAAATTTGACTACTGACGGGATATATATGTCCCACTAAAGGTTTAAAAAAGACTGCTGAGTCGAAGATTGCTAAGAATCTCCCGAATGTTGGGGATCATCTTCCAACAGCTAGAAAATCAAGACGCCTCTGTGCTCGTTGTACACAAATGAATATAGAGAAAAGAGCAAATATGAATTGCCGAATGTGTAATATTGGGTTATGCAAAGAATGCTTTCTACCCTATAATATGCGACGTGAATCTATACGTACAATAAGTTTTCTAGAATAAAATAAGCGTGCTTATAGTAATTAGATGGCTACGTTTGGGACATATGTATGATGTATCCCACTATTAACTACGACTGGGACATATGTGTCCCAGTATTTGGCTTGAAACTCGCTTGCCAAAAAAATCCCAAATGCTAAATTTACCTTATTCATGACTTATTTTATTCACTTGGTAGAAAACGGGATAATTGTTTTTAATTCGTATTCAAAGGGTTAAATAGTATTTACATGAGTTACTAAAATCGCAAATTATGACAAAGCAAATTAGGCTCTCGAAGTTTTTTAATGCCGGGCACTAGTCGTTTTAGGCTCTGGCCACTACTAAGGTTAAAAGCAGACCTTCTTCGAGATTCGAACCCAAGCCCTTCGATACGACAGTCCAGATCACTAACTACTTTTCTGTTAGGGCTTGCTCTCGAAAAGTAACAATCAGCAATTATTAAAAAAATCTTGAGGAATTGGACTTGATTGAAGCTGTAATCTCAGACGAAAAATCTTAAGAGGATGAAAGAATGTAATGAATGAAGAAACTTTGAAAATAATAATGTAATAGATATAAAGAAGAATTTCTGGAGAATATAATGAAAAATATATTTAGCTAGTTGTTTAAAATTTACGGAAATTAAGCAGAATCTCTCACAGTAGAGTTACGAAAACGTATTACAGAAACATTTCTCGGTAATTATCAATTTATGGCTGGAATTTTATAAAGCATTTGAGAATACAATCAATTTAAATCCAGCGTTATCTAAAATAGAACTATTTTTTGATTTAAAATATCCACTGGCTGGCACGGTTCTCAGCTATGTGATTGGATTTAGCATAACGGAATCAAATTACGATTCCCCTCTAAAGTTGTTAAAAGAAATGTGTCGATATAAAGAATTTATTAATTTACGTGCAATTAACAATTATAATTGAACATGCGATTTCAAAGGTGTTTAGAAGTAAGTAACCTACGCCACATTATTAATTCCCAGGGACTTCTAGAAAAGCCATTTTAATATTATTTTTTATTACTTTCCTTACAAAATCTGGTAGAAATTGACTTCCAGGACTACGAATTCTACCTGGAGGAAATTAAATTTGGTAGCATGCAGAGTTTGTTTTGGTTTATGTGTTTACGGCAAAGCACCCGAAAGTTATCTGCCTAAGGGCAGAGATGCTTCCTAGACACGTTACACATGAGGAAAATTACGAAAACGCCGCGCAGGCAGCCCGTTTGCGGGATTCGAACCTCTGATCGAACTACCAGTTTTAAGCGATTTTCCCGCTTATTATTATTTATTAGTAATAATTACTTTCTTCTCAGTTAGGCCAATAAAATTCAACAGCAAAGTGACAAAGTACTTGAAAGAAGTATATATCTGAAATTTCTAATAGAGTGTGAAAAGATGACATGCATTAGTCATTCTCTCGATTGGTTAGCCGCTAAAAGAGTTATCGTAAAAAAAAAAGAAAAGAAAAAGTATATAACGATTATTCCGAGAAATATCACTTCATAAAAATATTTAATATTTCTAATTAGATATTTTATGATTTAAATGCATTTTTATTTAAATTAATCAGATTACATAGTAGATATTCTTAGGAACTGCGTTTGCTGCTTTTAAAATCCTTAGTTTGTTATGCTGCAGCGAACAGATTCAATTTGAAAGTTAACTATATTACGCTTTACTAAACAGCAACACGCTGGTGCATGGAGATAATAAATATTCTATTTGAAGCAGTAGCAACCGATTGCATAGTTTCAATTTACTGCATTTTGAGTCGTTTCACTTTCTGCTTTCGTTCACTTTTCAAACTGTTGCCCCCAAATATTACCGCTATGTATTTTATTTAAAGAAACTAAATAATGAAGAATCTGCATGAATGTTTTTGTGAAAAAACAGCGGTATCGAGAGCCATCAAATTTTGATTAACCTAGTCCTCCAACAAAACATGGGCACTTGGAAGCCCGAGTTTTGAATTTTGAATTTGTTTATTACTTTCAAATTTTGTAAACCTTTAACGAATTTTTGATCAACAAAACTCAAAGATTTCAAAGCGAGCAAAGGCAACACTGTACGAAGAAAAAACATTTTTATCTCTAGCGCGCGAGACTGTGTATCGGAAATTCTAACGATAGACAGTTTTGTTGCTTTTAAATATTTTATGATATTGCTGTTGAATTTTATCTGGTTTAAGTGCGAAGAACATGATGTTTAATAAATAAAGGTAACAATGAAACTTAACAAAACTGCCCTTTTGGTTGTAATTTAAAATCTCAAAGCTTTCAGTTTTTTTTCCGTCTTTTCTCAGTTTACCATATCAAAACTCAGTTTTCTTAGTAAGACGACTTAATTTTATTTTTCTTTTCATTATTGACGTTTTGTGTGTTAGCTTTATTTATTAGATATAAGGTTCCTCGCATTTGCGTCACATAAACTTCAATTCAAGAGCAAAATCATAAAATGTATAAAGACAGCGTATTGTAAGATTTTCTGATAGACACTCTCGCGCCTTGGAGACAAAAATATTTTACTCCTTACAGTGTTGCCACTGCTCTTTTCCAAATCGCTGAGTTTATTAAAGTTTTACAGAATGGGAAAAATACAATTCGAAATCCAAAATTCGTGCTTCCAGTTGCAGATGTTCGAGTCGAGGACAACTTAATTCAAAATATTATGGCTTTAGTTACTTTGGTTTTTCTTAATGCAAGGAACATACATGCATGCATACATGCAGATTCTTCATTATTTAATTTTTTTAAGGATAATATAGCGGATTATACTTGGTGGCAACAATCTGAAAAGCGATCCGCCGTTTATAGAGGACTACGCAGAATTCCATTTCGAGCTAATAGGCCATTCGGTCTAACGCCCTTTTCAGCTAACAAATTCTAAATTCAAATTCGAGCTTCGAAGTTCCCATGTTCATGTGGAGGACCCTATATTATACTAAAATTTCGTATGCATTCGTTTTTTCGCAATACGAGGAACATAAATACATACGTACATGCAAATTCTTCATTATAAGTAATTACATCGCGTTCACATTTAACTGTAACCATCTGAAAAGTGATGCTGACAAAAAACGAGTTTCGAGACTCATAGCACTGTCGGTGCTAATAAGAATTCAAGACTCGTAATCTCTTCGTGTCGTCTGCAGCTGAAAAAAGCGCGCCCTTCCTTTCTTCAGGTATAAAAGAGGAAAACGTTTTCTCCATCTTCTTAATACTGGTTTCTTGAACGCGTGCAGGTCACACGGCAAAAGACAGCGCGTCACAGTCATAGTAAGTTAAATCACACAGCGTGACTGACAGAGGATTACTACTTAGACACACTGATCAACAAAGTAAACTAGTAAAGTACAAGAATAAAACCGAGGTTTTAAACATATAGTTAAACGACTGATTATTTTTATGTGAGTGTAACTGTGTGGTTTGTGCACTGTAGTATGAAAAGTGCTTTTACATGCCAAGTTTCCAGGTTTGTTTGTAAACAACATCCTGCATTGATATACATCTTAAGGAAGTAAGTGTTTTACCTTCTTAATTTATTTCTTATAAGTACTTTATTGTAATTTTACGGCGAAATCAGATATCAGGCTTATATTTAATTTATAGCTAAAAGGTCTGTTCATAATGATTTTGCCTGCATGATTTTGGCTGATACTAAGCCGGAATTTCACATAACTTCAATGTCCTGCATTTTTTTAAAATGATAAACATACCTATGCATTAATAAGAAATTTTAGTTAAGCAAAATTTTGGTTACTTGGTCTGTAAATTTTGTTACTGGCGAAATTACTTGCTTACAGTATTTATTAGCATTTTCTGGCTATGCATAACATAATTCTTGAATTATTTAGTTAAATTTACAATTGCTTTTTGGATTACGTTTTCAATTTTTCTATGCTGTTTAATTCTGTTTGAATTTGGATTTTTCCATTTTAGCCTGTGGGGACTCGTCTGAGGAATGTGCATTCTGATTTAATATAATTTATATTTTTCTGATTTGATAATAATTTCGTACACGTGGTAGTTCACGCGCTTTCTTTCGCCCTACCAAATTCCCAGATGAAGACATTCTAGGGGATACAAAATCCATTTTCTTTACTGTGCATTTCTATTTTGCTAATTTTTGTAAAAATTTTGTTTCTACACAAAGTTGGTTCGGCTGAGATTTTTAAAACATGTCTCATTACTAATTATTTTTTCTTTTCTTTTTTTTATGTTAGAAAAGATTTCAGACCAATTCATTTTTATAATTTCAATTTACTTTGATCATGAGTTGAATGTAATAATTCTCTATAAATCATGTATAGCATGATACACATGTATGTGTGGTTAAGACAATATTTTAAATGGTGTAAGTGTCAAAAGGTTAAAATGATTAAAACTTTTTTTTAAAATGAGAATAAAAGCATTTAAATTTATAAAGATTTGGGACGATTTAGAGACTAAAATTAAAGAAAAGTTTTTAAAAAATAAAAATTTTTACGAATAATTGTATTTTAGTTACTGCTTCTAAGCTTTTGTTGCAACTTTTTTACCTACTGCCTCCGGTTTAAATTTCACGGTATAACTATATTTTACAGGGGATCACCTGTTACCGGCTTTGTTATGATCGTAACTGCGATAATATTGCTTTTCTGTATTAGCCCAAAACTAACGTTAGTCCCGAATGGGATATTAGTCTCGAAACGGCATTTTGCGTCGAAACAGTTAAATGCGGGGTATCACTTTTCAGATTGCTGCCACCAAATATTATCGCCCTACGTTATATTTAAAGAAATTAATAATGTAGACGCTGCACAAGCGCATGTATGTTTCCTGCATTGGGAAAGAAAACGGTAACCAGAGCAATCAAATTGTGAATAACGTAGTCCTCCACCCGATCATAGGCACCTGGAAGTGCGAATTTCGAATTTGTTTATTATCTATTTCATATATAGTAAAACTTTAACGAATTTTGATTCACAAACTCAACGATTTCGAAGCGAGTAATGCCAACACTATGGAAAAAAAACATTTTTATCTCAAGCGCGCGAGACTGTTTATGGGAAATTCTAACGATATGACATTTCTGGATATTTTGTGATTTTGCCATTGATTTGGATTGTATGAGGCCTAAGCGCCGAGAACGGCGTATTTAATAAATAAAGTAAACGCACAAAACGCTAATAATAGAAAACTTTAAAAAAATTTTGTCAAGCCATCTTGATAAGAAAACTGAACACTGATATGCCGAACTGAGAAAAGACTGAAAAAAAAATGAATGCCAACACTTGACGCTGCATCGGGAATTCTAAACATATACTGCTATGCTGCTTTCAACATTTTTGTAATTTTACTGTTGAATAGTATACGAAGAAAATGATGCTTAATAATAAAGCTAAAAACAAGGAACAAATGTGTTAGTAAGAGTGAGCGTTGGAGCAGACTGCTAAACTGAGAGCTCAGTGAGAGAGTAAAAAACCTTAACAAATTCTTTTGTGCGATTGTTAAAATCTGAAAAATTCCCGATTTTTCAAACAAAGGCGTTTGCAGAGTTTAAATATCGATAAAATTGATGTTCTTATAATAGCAAAAACAATTGTTTGAAGAGCAGATGTTATATTAATAAAGTTATCGTTTCCCTACTAAGAAGTACTTTTCTGTTGTACTGGTAAATGATATTTTATTACAAACTGAAACAAACGTTAAGGATATCACGTGGGCTGTAATAAATGAGCGACTTCCGCTGCCACCGTTTTATTTTCATTTATTAAACACCTCGAACAGAGGTTCATTACTGCAGCAAGTGTATTTCGTCACTTGGAAAGACAAAAAATAATGCCATCTAAGACAAATATTTATTCCAAGTCCCTTGGGCAAATGTTTGAATGAAATAAATTGACAGTAATGTCCAGACTTAAGTCTTTACTAATGTTATTTCTTTGTTATTCAATTGCTCAAGTCTCCACGTGGCAGTTGATTTATTATGAAACAAAGCAATAGTATTTTACGCCCTTTGGTTTTGACATTTCGAATAGCTCATTTTGGAATATAAAACTTTTATGTTCCGTACCTTTAATTTCTATGCGACTAATCCTTAAACAAATAAGCCTATCTTAAGTACTTAGCTCAAAATTGTTTTAAGTATTGATTTGAAATCTGCGTAGTAAGATTAAATTGCAGTTTCTTTTTAATATTATGATTTTTGTATTATTTTACATCTTAAATTTTTAATTCAGTGTGTTGCGCTGCAATGTGAAGTTTTCATGTAATACTGTTTTAAATCCTGTCTCGTCAAAATTCACGGATGATTTAATTTGTAAATATATGCAACAAGTAATTATTATGAACATTTGCAACTATGTTATCTACATATATAAAGAAGAAAGTTTGTTAGTTTGTCCTCCAATAACTCAGTCACTACTACAGCTATCGTCAGCAAACTTTCTACAATTTTTTTGGGGGTTCTGAAAAAGGTCGGCGTCCACTTTTTTCCAAAAAAAGTAGCTAAAATCAGAGATATTAATTAAAAACTCGGAAAACGATAATTTTTGTCCTCAGTTTTCCGAATGGCAGTCTCGCAAGTTGGAGATGAAAATCTGCTTTATTTCGAAAGTTGTTGCCACTGCTCGTTTTCAAACCCTAGAGTTTGTTAACATAAAATTTCTAAGTTTTACAATGAAATAAAAGTAGCATTGCTGAACATTAAATACATTATTCCTAATTCCAAAAATTCTTGGGAAGCCATTTCGCCTGTTCCCATCTTCATACGACTTTAATCAGCCGGCATATTAATTAAAAACTCTGAAAGCGCTAATTTTCGCACTAATTTTTACGAGTGGCAACATTGTCGCGCGCTAGACATAAAAATGCTTTATTTCGATAAGTTTTGCTACTCCTCGCTTTCAAATCGTAGAGTCTGTTAATCAAAAATTTGTAAATTATGCAAAATCTATACATATAAAGAAGAATGTCCGTTTGTGTGTTTGTTTGTTTGTTCGTGTTATTGATTTCTGATCAATTATGATAAATTTTTTGCCACATTTAACAGACCAAAATTGAATATGAATGAAATATTGGATGGAACTTGAGCTTTTACGATCATTTGATTAGAAAGACGAAAATCATTAAAAACTGTGAGAATCCTCTGGAAATATCCTCTGGAATATCTTTGAATTTCGTACGTGAAGAAACTGAACATTTTATTTGAAATTTATTAAAGCATATTGAATATTTTTTTCTAACTGGACTTTGTGCTAGACCAAAGTTGCATTTAAAAGGTTAATTTTTAAAATTACAGAAACTTGCTGTTCTCTAGACTTAAAAGGGTTTCATGGACTCACCAGCGGCAGAGCGGTAAAATCGTTGAACACTGGAAGTTCGGTCCGGGGTTCCAGTCCCGGCGAACAAGCTGGCCGCATGGGCGTTTTCGTATTTTACCCCATGTGTAATGTGTATACGAACTAATTTCTCTTTAAAGTCTTCCCCGAAGGCATTTCTCCCCATAGGCGAGATAGCCCTCGAGTGCATTGACAAAAACGGTTATATAAAATGTTTAGGCTCTTTGATAAACTTCGCAATTCGAAGAATATATCTCAGTGACAAATATTTAAGAATACAGAGTTTGTTCCTAAATATTTTTAACACTTTCTGCAATTAAAATTCGTTATTATTAAAAAAATCAGAATTCGACAAAATACTTCCAATATTTCTTTTCATTTAATCTGATGTTTATAATCTATGAGGTTTTTTAAAAAGTAACAGCTTAAAGCAAAAATAAAAAACGTATAGCTCTATATAACTGAAGGAAAACGTAAATACACTCATGGACAAAAAAATTAGCGCACCAAGAAGGAGTCGTCAAAATGAAATGAAATTTTACATATGTAATGACTGCTTTGATATAAGTAAATAATAAGGAAATCAAAGAAAAGGGATAATTTATTTCAGAGAAAAAGGACGGAGGAGTTAATACTCCGTTGGATCCCCTCTAGCGCGAATGCACGATGCGATACGATCGGGCATTGAGTCATACAAGTTCTGTATGATGTCTTGAGATATTTCGTTCCATATTTGCTGTAACCTTGCCTCTAGTTCGTTCAAACTCGTGGGATGCCCAACTCGTCGTCCCAAATGATCTCAGATATGCTTGATTGAAGACAAATCTAGGGATCGGGGAGGCCAAGGAAGGGTAGTAACAGTACGGAGACAGTCTTGTGACACCCTTGTCGTTGCATGAGTGGCAACACATGTGGTTGCAGGATTTCATGAACATATCGCTGGGCTGTCATGGTGCCACGGAACACTATTAGGGGTGACCGTGTATTGTAAGCAATGTACCCATACCATCACACCAGCTGTGGGAGCGATGTGTCGTTGTACACCAAAGGCAGGATTGAGACGTTCACCACGGGCTCTCTACACACGAACACGATTGTCATCACTGTCGAGATTGAATCTGGATTCATCTCTAAAGACGACCTGGTTCCATTCCGCTGCAGTCCAGTTTCCTCGTGCTCGACACCGCTCCTAACGAAGGCGTCGATGGGTGGGCATCAAGGACAGCACACGTAATGGGTGCCGCGATACCAATTGTCTTTCCGCCAGGCGCCTTCGTATGGTTCGAGAAAACACAGGGGCCCCTAGTGAAGGTGCTACCTGTGCCTGGATGGCGGCCGATGAAGCAGTTGGCTGTACGCATGCATTTCTTACGATGTGGCGGTCTTCTCGACGACTAGTCTGTCGAGGGCGTCCTGAGCCTGGTGTTCGTGTACATGACATCTCTCGGGTCCACTGGTCCCAACACCTCCTCACAACACAATCAGAGCGGCCTAATTGACGAGCTACTCGCCTAGCTGACCACCCAGCTTCCATCATCCTGACGATTCTCCCCCTCTCAAACTGCGCAACTGCTCATGTTGTCTTCAAACACGGCGTAATGGCATGTCTACCTCAGCTCTTCCTTTGTAAATGATTCAGCACACTCAAACAAAGCTTTGGTTACCTGTTTTATACTCCACAGAGTACGACGTTCAACGCCCTCTACCGGCTATACGTAATGCGCAATCAGGCTGCATTTCTAATCATTTGCATATCTCCCCGACATGTACCTTCATTGCAAGTTTCGTTAGGATCCCGCAATTATTTCTTGGTGCGCTAATTTTTTTGTCCATGAGTGTATAAGGCGAATCCTCCTTTACACATGAGAAAACTCTCAGATTACCATTATCACTCATAAACTCTAAAACCTAAAATATACTAATTCTTTGAACTGCAGTTTTTCTGAAGTAATTCAGAATGAAACTGACTCTTGTGGGTCAAATGACTCTTGTGGTTATATAGGTTGCCTGGCCTTCTGGAAACTTCGGGAAATATCGCTTCAGGGACTCAAGGAAATTCATTTTCACAAAACTTTCATGAAGTCAGCACATATGCCGGAAATCGCCAAATATAGCTTACTTTGTAGCAAAACTTATCACCAAAGCCCACAATTCTAAGGCCACACGACTCAAAATATATTCAGGAGATGCTGCGCACAAAAGACATTAATTTTTTAAACTAGCTCATTTGCACTTAGTCCATGTCTTTCGCGATATGGACGATATGGTACTTAAGCACTTCCATATAGATCAATCTTCAACAAACGGAAGTTGCGCGAAAACATCATTTAAGGCCAATGATGCTAAAAAGTGACATTGCATAAGAAGATTTCCTTTCTTCTGCATAGCTTCGATTATCTTATCTGTTGATTATCTAATTAAATAAATGGCGAATTATACCTTCCAAAATTTCTGTGGAATGGCTATTGAACTCCTCAAATTTGAACTCATATTAATTCAAGTTTTCATATGCTGCGTCCGCAAATTGTTATCTGTTGAATATCTAACTAAAGAACGATCGGTTTTTTCAATTTTCCATAGAATGACACTCGTAAGTTTGGCAAAATCTCCGCCAACTGAAGATGGACGGTAAAATACTGACAGTTCAAACATTTTACTGATTATGTGTTTACTTGAATTTATGAAAACACAACATAGTTTCACCAGTAGCAAGGTTCTTCGGGTTGTTGAAACGAAACTTAAAATTAATACACAACGCAATATCTAAATTTGTTTGGTCACCTAGTATTTTACAACTAGTATTTGACAATTACATTAGGTATTCACGGTTTCAGTTTGATTCACGATGTTTTGATCTCTGCAGTTGTCGGTTAGAAGGGCCGAATCGACTGCTGCACAGATTAGCGATAATGACTACCGTATCGTAGAGCCCATGTTAGAATCTCGGGGAAGGCATGGATGCTTTTTATAGCGTCTGTGCAACATAAAAGCACTTAAAATACTGGCGATCCGAAAGTCGTCGCGAGTGGTTTGATGGCAGCAGGAAAAGGGGTGAATGATCCTCGAATCTCTCTCCCTTGGAGAATTCTCCATCCAAATTGGTTGAAATTGCATAGTTAGAGCAGCAAGACTATACATGTTCGACCAATGGTAAAATTCTGGTGGCTCTTCCTGTGCTACCTGTACCTGATAATCAGAAGGAAATGTAAATTTCTTTGTAGCATATCAATTATAATTACTCTTGCCTCTGAATCGTAGTAATAATGCCTTTACTTCTTTAAACCATAAACGCCCAGACGGTACAGTGGTTAGGGAACCTGACCGATGGTCTCGGGTTCGAATCCCAGAAAAGGCATGCTTGTAACTGTCCTTCTCTTCACAGGAGGCAACGATGGTAACACATTAACGAAAGGATCACCCCTTCCGGTTCTTGGCGCAAGGTTAATAGCTATTAAATAAAGCGCTCGTCCATTACAAAAAGTTCAGAAGGAAAACGGGGAAGCATGAACCACTTTTTCCTTCAGAAAACTCATTTTAATAATAGTGAATAACTTACTCATTATAATAAATATAAAATTTAAGTGATT
>KK120880.1:260822-293038 GCA_000611955.2 Stegodyphus mimosarum
AGTTTTTTTAACGTTTTTTACCATCCGTTGTGTTGTATTTTTAAAGCAGTTAAAGTCGCGGGATGAAATAACAACTACAAGTAGACATCATCATACCACGATATTCGGCAAACCAGAGTAAATACATTAAACTTTCTTAAAGTATTAAAATATATGATAAAACACGTGTACTTATTTCCGAGGACAATCACCACTACCACATTAGCAAAATTTGATGACTATGCAGAACCGGAAGTGGGGCAACGTTTGCTAAGTAATCCTTCGAAGTGAATTGCGTCGTCAACGTTCCAAAATTAAAAATTCCATTGAATATCATATTTATATTGATGTGGAAATTTCAAGCCAACGTACCCGGGAAAGTTGCTCCAGTTAGTTCAAAAGAAGGGAATATTGTTAAAGTTTCAACAGGATGACGCAAGACAAAGCTAAGGACTGTCTGATTATATCTTCCTTTCTAAACAACTTTAGTCCCATTTTATAAATTACTCTCAGACATAAAGACAAACAAAAGATGCTAATATAAACAAAAGTACTACAATGCGAACATGCTAAACCTGCAACTCTGTACGCTAAAAAATGGAATTAATTATATTTTCTACAATTTCCAGGAAATTTTTCCTCATACAGTCTTGCCATTGCTCGCTTTGAAATCGTTGAGTTTCTTAATCAAAACTTCATTAAAGTTTTACAAAATTTGAAATAGATTTCGTAAAACAAATTTGATAAACAAATTAGAAATTCAGAATTCGGGTTTCCTAGTGCCCGTGTTAGGTTGGAGGTCTACTTTATTTAAAATTTTATGGCTCTAGGTTTCGTTGTTTTTTGACAATGCGAGAAACATTCATACAATCTTGCAGATTCTTCTTTATTTAGTTTCTTTAAATATAATGCATGCAAATAATACTTGTTGGCAACAGTTTGAAAAGTGAACCAACGCAGAAAGTGAAACGATACAAAATGCCATTTTGAAACTAATAGCCCTTTGATTCTAACGCCCCTTTGGGCTAAAAACTATGTTAATCTATGCATCAAGCTTTTAGTAATTTTACCAAGCTTTAAGTAATTTTACAAAATATAATTTTGAAAATGAGAGGCAAAAATTCCTACTTACCAAATGCTCTTAAAACTTAGATAAGTAACAAGTACTAAATGTCCAAAATGAACAGTATCTAGTTTATAGGCATTCGCATCGGAATAGCGGTTACTAATCTATTTACCCGTATTTTAGTACATTATTGTAAACGCAAAGAAAAAAAAATTATATCGGGCTTAGTCTTTGAAATAAAGAGAGAAAAATCAACTAGGAACATAAATATATTTCTCAAAAGAAACGTATTAATTTTAAAAGAAATATATTTTCAGTATAACACATAAGAAAATAAACACTTGCTTTCAGTAATTTCAACACAGCAGTGTCACGAATGACATAGGGTTGGTAAAAAAGTAATTTTGTTTTTTTACTATGAAATAAAACTCAAATTTGTCTATATAAAAAAAGAGGTTTAATCTGTCAAATCCATTCAGTTCGATGACCTGTTGTCATCTTTCTGGTAACTTCATGATTCCGCGCTTTAGAACTTCTGGTCATTATCACCAAAAAACGTAACCAAGTGCAATTTGGAGGTCATAGTTACTACTGAAATTTTACCATGCTAGAAGTTTTGTAAACTTCGAAATGAATGGTAATCCGATGGCCTGAGGGCGGAGCTATATAGGGTTACCCTAATAATTTTATACGATAATTTACTTAATTAGAATAATTATTTTATCATTAACAATGTAAAATCACTAAAAATAAGTAAAAAAAATATTGAAGAGCGTACTTTAATCTTTTGCTTAACTCCTAAAAGAAAAAATAACCTTGTTACGAATTTTATATATGTAAATAATTTTAGTCAAATTATAAATGACATGGTTGTATTTTTTGCATAATATAACATGAAATGCTTGAAAGAGATAAAGCTTTGCCGGAAAAATACGATTATAGGGGCCAGGCTATTAAACATTGAAGTAAATGGCAATCTCGCTAAACTGGCAAGATATCGGTAAACTGGCGATGGTTTGGGGAACTAATTTTTATTATGGAATTCGGTTAGAAATCGCCAAGCGTCGTCATATTTGGCGAAATTTTGGTGGCATTTTGATCCGGTCCTTGCACGACTTTCTGCTGGCCGCATAGAGTATCCCCCATGACGCATGGACACTGTACAGACATCCAAGCTATCTCCGAGATTCGAACCCTTCGGACACGGTAGTCAGGGATGCTAACTACTATACCGGTTGGGAGGTTCAAATTCAGTGCTCTTGATTTAAGACATAAATTCTGGTTATTTTGTAAGCACGAGTGGTGCCTTCTGTTAAACTTTTATTTTAATTAAATAAAAGGGTCCTTTATACCATTTCTCAGTCACTGTGACACTTTACAACACATAGTGATAATTCACTTAAGGTCTTAGCAGTTTCGTACATTTGGTGCTACCAAATTAAACATGACTTCATAAACTCAATCAGAATTTGAATTCGCCATGTTCACCGCTAACACCATGTGGTGTCCTAAAATATGCTTATTGTGCCCGCGTGGTCCTAGAATTTTACTCATAGGTTCCTGCAGAAACTTTGCTTAGAAGGTAGAGAAAAGCCATGGTGAAGGTAAATGAAATTAACATAAAAGTATTTTTTCTTTCTTTACGAATAAAATTTAAAACCTAATTACATAAATGTGGATAATTTTTAAAGTTTCATATTTTTTTCGTTTAATCTTGCAGAAATTCCGCAGTATAAAATAAATAATGCGGTAACAACGCAGCCCCGGTATAAAATAACAGTAAGCGTATAAGAAATTGAACTGAGCCAAAAGGTTCTTTCTTTAGAAACCGGGTTTATTATAACTAGGTTCGACTGCATCCTAAGGAAATAATAAATCAAATTTGAACTTTTAAGATATTTTTAGCTCAGAAAGGCTATTAATTTCATTCATTTTGGCATTTTGCGTTGAAAACTTCAAAAGGTTGCATCGCTTTTCAAATTGTTGCCACCAAATTTTATCGCCGTGCGTTATATTTAAGGAAATTAAATAATAAAGAATCTGAATAAATGTATATATGTTTCTCGCATTGTGATAAAACAACGGTACCTATAGACATCAAATTCTGAATAATATAGTCCTCCACTCGAATATTTGCATTTGGAGGTCCTAATTTGAAAGTTGGGATTTGTTTTATCATTTATTTCCTATTTTGTAAAACTTTAACGAATTTTTGATTAACAAACTCAATTATTTCAAAGCAAGCCATGGCAACACTGTCCGCAAAAAAAACATATTTATCTCCATCGCTCGAGACTGTGTATCGGAAATTCTAAAGGTGTGCTCATTTTAAAATTATTTTACGATATTGCTGTTGAACTGAATTTTATGGTGTAAGTGCGAAGAACATGATATTTAATAAACAAAGGTAGCACACAAAACGTCAAAAGAAAGCCTCTTTCGGAGTCAGTGATATGAAATCTGAAAACTTTCAGATTTTTTTGCGTATTTAATTTGTTTTCCTATTTTCTAATACTGATTTAGCTAAAAAAATATGTAAATGCATATGTGATTGCTGCAATAAATTGGTTTAATTGAATTTGTTTAATTGAATTGAATAATTCAATTTACATGAAAATTCCATTTACATATAACTTATTGACGCCATATTAATTATTAAACAGAATTTAGTTATAGTGGTTGTGAAGATTATTAAGAATTCCTCAGAAGATTTGAAGGATCTATAATTTGAGATAAAATTATTCTGCTAAGTTAAAAAACTAGGATGGCAACGAGTAGAATTTCGCCCAGAGGACTCAGCGGCAATCCTGTGAAATTCTTGAACGAAACCTACTGCAAATTACCATACGCAGATTTGCCTACTGAGATTGCTTTCTAGGCATTTATTAGTCCTTGAAACACTTTGATGAAATATAACTCTTTCTCCATCAGCTAAAAGTCATTAGCTTTAAGAATGATTGCGTTTTTTTTTACAAGTATGCATATTTCTAAACAGGAGATGAAAGAGTCAGTTCCTGTTTTTTCATACAAAGCGTGTAATTTGCTTTACTGCCGTTAGCTGAGAAAACAGGAAACAAAATTATACTGGACACGCTCAAGTGATTTCAGAGTCATCTTCATGTCACGCACTTTGAAACACGTAATTTAGGTTGTCGTTCACATTAACTTGTTTATGCGAGTAAGGATCGTTTTGTTTACAGCTGCTCTATTGATTTTTTAGGAATATTAGGCCATATTTGTTCTGTTATTTTCCAATCAAAATATCCCTCAGGTTGCAATTATACATTCTTTCGAAGTTGGGACAAATAACCATTATCTAGACTTAAGCTATCCAATTCTTCATATCATGTTATTGTATTCTATACAAACATACTCATAAAATTCAGAATTCATACATGCGAACAGTAATGCTTCTACGCATGGAAATAATCATGTTAATACTTCTCTCATACAGTACTCTGTTAAATAATGCTATACTCAAAAACGAAGAACTCCACGTGATTAAGGCCTGCATGTATGGAATTTAATGGAATTTATAATTATTATTTACATGCAAGGACGTTTCATTGTGTTGCTGTTATGGGTAAAGCAACTATTACATTAAATTATCCATCAACATTGCGAATAATATCCATCAACATGGCGAACATGGCGAATAGTATCCATCAACATGGCGAATAGTATCCATCAACATGGTGAACAGTGTAGTCCATCGTCTAAGTGCGAAATCCGGAGAAATCACATTTTCTATTCCATCCAGTTATGTGGATATAGAAGTATTATTATCCTACTTCTTGTGGTACATTCAAGTTGTCAATAAATATCTACTCAACACATATCCAGCCATTAGAAAAACGATATACCTTCAAGGTTTACGTTGCAAAAGGCCCACGAAGGCCAAACAGATAATATTGCAGAACTCAATAATTTTGCTCTGATTTCTAACTATTATAACAGAGTAGGCTCTACTGGAGGGTTGTCGATTTTCCTTGAGGGAAATACAAACTAACTGTCAGTTCCTGTGGAAAATTCTCTGTTTAGTTACCCTTCAAAGCAAACAGCTCTCTATAACGTTGTATCAGGAAACTCCAAATCTGCCTTCTAAACGTTCGGATGTATCTTAACCTTTTGGTGGTCCTCAACGAGTTCAGTTCGCATTCCAGTTACGCACCGTAGTGGACGCAACCGAACACAGCTCTAGTTACTGATTTACAATTGACGTGTATCGCGCGTATTTGGGAAGGAAGAATTGTTTCGTAACCGCCGAAGGGTCAGCTTTTGCCAATTCATGACCATTTTTTCTTTCACATGCCCCTTAAGAAGACTTCGTAAAATCTAGAATATACCTAGCCTGCTTCTTCAGAACATATGAATCCCGAAACTCTGTAGTATTCTCGCAATATGTCTTACAATCTTATTACGTTAGTACCATACTAAATTTAATAAACTGCAATAAGTAAGGTTAAAAGTACGATCAATAAATTCTTTTCTTTCTCACAGAATGATAATTTTAAGGATGACTTAAAGAAATCTTTATTGAAATGTTCTGATGGTCCAGATGGTCTCCTCGCCTCATTTGAGGTCCCATCCGTGGCCAACCAGTTAAGACAGTTGTACATTGATAATTCAATCCGGGTTCTTTTCAAGTTCTTTCAAGCAGGTGGCTGCATGTTGGTTTTCTTGGTTTTCCCCGTGTGTAGCATGAATAAGAGGCAGTTCCCTTTCCATTTAAAGTCGTCCACAAAGGCCCGCCACTCTCCTCGTGTGTTTTCCACATTCAAGTAGCCATTTCGTTTGGGAAAGTTATCTTCAGTTAATCCTTATAATCCATTGATGTGGATTATAATGTTATCTTCGCGTTTGTAAGAGGAAGTAAGGTTGCAAAGTGTACAATTATTTCAGTCGGAATATTCCCAATGCTCGATGTCAAAAATCTAAAATTTTGACCATAGAATCAATTTTCTCAGACACTTTGAGAACAGTTATAGAGCTATTCCATAATTCTTAAATAAGTTTATTTATTTCGAAAGAACTATCGGATAGTCATCATGTCTTTGGTGTCATTCATTATTGCGAAATTCAAAACATACGTGAAATGGGAAATCTTGAAATAAGTACTTGGCATGGATGCCAGATCAGAGTTAGCGAGGATACTTATGTTCTAAGATCTACTTTTTAACATTTTTATCTATTTCTTATCCAAACAGCATTTTATATTTAACATCTTTAAAAGAAAGTTAATTTAAACAAAACTTTTCACTCGAACTAATCTGAATGTCACAACTGTAAAGAAAGATAACTTCATAATTGATTTGACGATTCGTTCAATACTGGAAGTACGGTTGACTGCTAAATGTATACGATCCGCAGTGACATGCTGGAGAAAGGATTGATCATGCAAGGAATTGAAAAATGACAGATGTGGGCGGGGATATTTGGAACTATTTGTTTAGCTTTTGTACCAAATTTCAGTCAGTCACGGGACACTCCGGAAATTGTCTCAGTTGCCTTGCTTTTATTTAGCAAGAAATTTCAACTTCTGAATACTTTTCTTTTTATTAGCCTTTATTATAAGACTTTGCTACTTTCCCGTCATTAGTGATTATATTTTCTCGCATCACTCACTAAACCATCCCTTATCCCCTTATCTAAACCATCCCTGAGATCTTCCAGATTAGTTATTCACTAAAAATGGTCTAATTTACTAAATCCTGTTTTGCAATTCTGGAACCGTGAATGTTGCACAGTTTGTGTCAAGGGATTCCACCTATATTGCTTCGCAAAGGCTAGGAAGATACAGTCCCATGAAAGTTTTCTGAGGTTTATCAGAAAACGTACGCGAACTCATGACCACGGAATCATCATCATATTGATACTGTGGCATATTTCTTTAATTTAGTTTGAATTCGGATATACATTCCGTACTTTAAAATAATTACTCCAAAAAATAAAAGATTTCTGAATATCACCCACTATTTCATTTCACGCTCTGACCTTGTTTTTAGGTGACCTCAGATATCTAAATCTGATTAATATACAGCGCGGCACTGTATCTGCACTTATTACTACAAAACTAGATACCAGCTTCCAAAGATTTAGGAATGACCTTCATGCCGCTATGAACTTGTTAATAATAAAATATGGGCTACTAATAAACAGCAATGTTCCCTTATACGCTTGGTTGAAGAGATGCAGGCTAGCGATACCAGTACTTTGGTAGATTTTGAATCAACCATTATTTCGATAAGAAAAATATTTCGTATTTCTTATTATATAATTTAGTTTTGCATCCTTCGCCTTTTGTATCCTAATCTGTACCCACTTTAAATTAATGATTAATGAAATGATGATTTATTTTAACAACGACAAATTTTATGTCCTTCTTAAGGATAAGGTCAGTTTATGTGTATGGGTGTTTAAAACGGCATCGCTTCGCAGCACCCGATTTCGTTATAAGTCGTAAGATTATAGCTTACTGCGTGCAGCTCCTATCATAGTACATTATATCTGAATCCAAGGTTGAAGCGCTTAATGGTTATTAAGGAAAGAACTTACCTTCGAAGTAGTGACCTTCAATTTTTCTTTGCTGGAGCTGTATCAATTTTTATGTCTCAAAATAATGTATAATAAACAGCACTTAATAATAACAAAGTTAGATAATAATAAAAATCTGAAAGCTTTTACATTTTCACTGATTTTGTGAAATTTTTCAGAAGTTTCCTTTCGAAGGAAATAATGGTAGTTGCTTTACATTTTCATTACCTTTTGTCCTTAAATGGCCAGTTTATAGTTGTGATTCAAGATGCTATAGAATCATGGGAAAAAGCTGATGACTCATGGCTAAAGAGAATCAGCGTGCAAGTGGAGGTGCTCAAGAGCTGAGCTGACCTGAGGATGAGATTCTGCGTAGGAGGAAGTCCAGTATTATATAGGAGTATCTTTATTATACTGAATAGTATTACATATGCGTAAAATAAAACATTAGTCAAAAATGTTCAGACTTTAATTTGCAATAGCTTCTTAAATTTCCTTTTTAATTTGCTTATTTTTCCTTTCTATCTAAACCAAGGTACCTTGTAATAAATTTTGCTGAACTGCGCTATTTCAAAACTGATCCTTTTATGTGATTCTTATGGAACGCTTAAAATGCAGGTACTTACATAAATAATAAATATAAAACTAAAGTCTTTTATCGAACTGCAATGAAAATTTCGCAAACCACACTTTAACCAAGCAATAGAAACAAAGCGAAACCATCACTTCGTCATTCTTAACCTAGTATCAATATACGTAATAATCTTCCGCTCTTCTCTGCCTGCTAAAATATTTCCCACCGCTTCTTTTCTGCTGCCATTTACAACTCCTTAAATATGGGAAAAGTAAAACAGCAATTAACGAATATGCGGGATGCACTGGTTGTGCCAGTTACGCTTTGTATATTTCTAGACTCATTAGGATATTTTGAAGCAAGAGACATAAAAATTGTTCAATGCCCTCGCCGGGACACGAACCTGGACCTCTTCAATAAGAGCCGAGTTTGCTATCGTTATATCAGGAAGGCATGCTGAAAGGAAGGAGGAACTACCTTATTTGTTTAATGAATGTCATAATAAGAATAAAGAAATGTTCAAGTGACCGTAACTGCTTACTATCCAGCTTAAATCATGATCATATACGAAAACCCCAAAATTCTTCATTACATTAATCTGGCTCTAGAAGAGATACCTCAATAGTTCTAAAAAGACATTATTTCCGCAAGTACAAACACTTACTGTCCATCTATATAGCCGTCTGCATGTTTACTACCTTTTTGCCAAATTACTGGAAGATGTCGTACACCACTAGCATGTCTACTTTTGCTGTAACTCCACAACGACCGCCCTACCACAGATAATCTCCTCTCCACGACTGTACTGGAGCTCTTGGAGTGGTTCGTTGTTGAGGCGATTATAGTTCCTAGATTCCTATCCGACCGGAAAAGCGCGTGTTCCAGTACCTCCCATCGCCATCATTGCCCGAGATCCGTTCTAGCACTCGCAGTATATCCTAGTGCAGTGTCGTGGAGGAGGATGAGACTTGTCATCTAAAAATAGTGTTGCTTTCTCTTGACTGATGGAAGCATATGATTTTTCAATGCTCTTATCATCCATAATAATGCGCAGTGTCATAATGCGAGCACTGTCGATGGATCTCCTGTCATAGCAGTGACAGGAAGTATTGAAATTCCCCACAGTGTTTACCCGATATATGTCCGCGTGAGTATGATCTCTTCCCCAAAATGAAAGAACCACTACGAAGGATTCATCACAGAATTACAATAGACAGTAGGATATCCATACTTACGGGTTATCGCCGTGGAGCATCAGCAGAAGCGGGCGTGCTGATAATGTATTATAACTTTCAGTAATTTGACAGAAGGTGACAGGCCTGGTGCTCAGTTATATTAAAGGCTTGTAAGTGTTTGCGCCTATGGTATTTCCAGAATTGTCGACAGGTTGCTAAAACATTTTATCCAATCGTTGGAATTTTGTTCAAAAGGTTTCTGCTTGTTTAGTATTTTGCTAGTTTTCCCTTTATGCCATTTTAAGTTAAGAAACTAAATACAGAAACAGCTGCTAAGTTTTATATATATATATATATATATATATATATGACAGAGCACACAAAGGCTATCTATCTAAAAGAAGGAATTCCTCTGTAAAGTACTTACTTAGAGAAAGTGGTTCATAGTCATGTTACATGTGGGGAAAACAAGGAAACACAACCATACAACCACTTCTTTCGTCTGAGCTCGAACAAAGATCGAACTACAAGTGTTAAGCGGTCTTAACAAATTGGCCATGATTGACACCAAAATCAACTAAGCATTTAAAATGATAATTCCCTTATGAGTTGATTTTTAATTTCATTCAGCAGAAAGCTATATTACCTTTATTTTACAAGAGAAGAAAAGCATGTGCATGTTCTTTTCGAACATTTGTAAACTTTATAACGTTTTATATTCTTTAGAAACGTGAAATGTACGAAAAGCTGAAGACTTTACATGAATTATCACTATGCCTTGTAAGATACCACACAGACTGAGATAGGCTGTAAGGTTCCCTTTATTTAACACAAATAAAAGTTAAAAAAGGCCCCCTTTCATGCTCACAAAATACAACCAAAAGTTATGGCTTAAATCAAAGACATTTAATTGACTAATTAAAAAAAAGAAGATAGCCTAACAGCTACATAATTCAGAAATGAGCAAGTTAGCTGTAACCTAAAAGTCGACGTGACAAGCTTAATGGAAAGAGTAGAGCAATGCCGAAGAATACTTTTCTCAGGAGAAGGGAAATTATGAACGCGGCTATCAGCAGGCAGAACGCTAACTAGAAATTTGCATTCTGGCAGGAAAATGAGAAACGAGGAGGATAGGAAAGCTAATTAGCATAAAATGATTGGTTAATAAACTAAACGAGATCTTATGCTCCGTTAAGGTGTTAAATTGAAACCTGAACTTTTCACATTACAAGTTTCCTTCTCCCTCACTTTCTTATGAAATATAAATATTCTCTTTTTTTTCATTTAAAAAACCTTAGTTTTTATTTCATTGCTGGTGCCTTCATCTTCGAATCTTTAACTGTGGTTTGTTCTTACAGTGTTTGCTGTTTTTTCTTCAAATCTTTAATTATGGTATATTTTTATAGTTCTGGCGGCTTCTTTTTCAAATCTTAATTTGTAGTATGTTATTATAGTGCTGGTGGCTTCTTTTTCAAATCTTTAATTATGGTATGTTCTTATAGTGCTGGTGGCTTCTTTTTCAAATCTTTAATTGTGATATGTTCTCATAGTTCTGGTGACTTCTTCAAATCTTTAATTGTAGTATGTTCTTATAATGCTGGTGGCTTCTTTTTCAAATCATTAATTATGGTATGTTCTTACAGTTCTGGTGACTTCTTTAGATTTTTAATTGTAGTATGTTCTTATAATGCTGGTGGCTTCGTTTTCAAATCTTTATTTGTGGTATTTTCTTATAGTTCTGGTGACTTCTTCAAATCTTTAACTGTAGTATGTTCTTAGAATGCTGGTTACTTCTTCAAATCTTTAAATATACTAGTTTCTTATAATGCTGGTGGCTTCTTTTTCAAATTTTTAATTGTGATAGTTCTGGTGACTTCTTCAAATCTTTAATTATAGTATGTTCTTATAATGCTGGTGCCTTGTTTTTCAAATCTTTAATTGTGGTATGTTCTTATAGTTCTGTTGACTTCTTCAAATCTTTAATTATGGTATGTTCTTATAGTTCTGGATATTTCTTGAAATCTTTAACTGTAGTATGTTCTCATAATGCTGGTTGCTTCTTTTTCAAATCTTTAATTGTGGTATGTTCTTATAGTTCTTTTTCAAATCTTTAATTATGGTATATCCTTATAGTTCTGGTGGCTTCTTCTTCGTATGTTTAACTGTGGTATGTTTTCCTTCGTGTCCGATTTAAAAATCTTTGTTTACAATTTATAACCCTTCTGAAGGTGCCCAAGTCGATTCAATCTGATGTGCTGTCAAGAATTTAACGTGCAAACGTTACTATTTTTGCGCAGCTTCCTTAAACCGTATGGCAATTTACGGTTCATGTATAAAAAAGATCTTGATCGGCATATTCACACACCTCCGCAATAATACAAAGAATCGGATAATTAAATCTATCAAAAGTTCTCAGTGCCGGTCTTTTCAAAACAGGTCACCGCTTGATCCAAATCGCTATCAGGCATGTTATGTCAATGAATAACGAAAGCGGGCTTTCTACAGGTATAATACGCAAGAAAGAGTGCGCTCAACCAGATAATAGGGCCAAGAAATGCTACGTCAGTATTGTAAAAAGGTGCACGAGTAGAACAAATGGTTGCATAAATAAAATACTATTGAGCAACCACTGGAGCTGAATAACAAGACGGCAAAAGTGGGGATTTCCGGAAAGATTTTATATTCCCTTAACACCAGATGAGAAAGTAGTGTTACGTGAGGTCATATGGAGGCAGCACTGTTTAAAATACCGACAAAACGGTTGCTCAGATAAAATTCTACCCAGCCAATTATTGGAGCTAGAGCCAAACTACTAAGTAAGAATTTAGGAGATGTTATTTTGGAGTCTGAGAAATAACAGATAAAAAAGCAGGTTTTACCACGCAAAATCGTAAGGAGTAAGATTTAAAAAAAACAATAAATCTTTTAAGTCAGACAGTTATCAAAGTCTGATTCGATATGAGAAAAGTCGCTTTTTGATTCAACTATTTTAAAGACTATCACACTCTATGGATGACTGCTAGTAGAAAAATTTAAGGTAAGTGTTTTAGAACAAGATTGTCATTATACGTAAGCATTTACCTGTGTTTTAATTCCTAAACGGTATACTTTCTAAGATATGAAATAATGCAGGAAACGTAAAAGTTGAGAAACATCATGTAATAAAAATAGGTGGTGTAGTAGAAATGATACAGCAAAATAAAGTGTGCTAACATACATATTATGCTATGAAAACCTATACTATGCATTGTCAGTTTTAGTTCATAAATATATGTATGAAAAGAAACTGTACATTCAGTAGATAATCTAAAAAACTGTGTCTCTAATAACGCTTACATTATCTGCCTGTTTATTGTGCATGCACTGGTTATGTTGTTTATCAAATCATAATTTGCTCTCTTAATATTCTTCAATGTATACATAAAATGAGCATGTAATAATTGAATAAAAATGAAATATTGAGCACAAAATGATTGTGTTTAAATGATATAAAATATTATTTTATGTTACGAACAATATGAAGGATATTGTTACGTACTATATAGCTATTTCTGTACTTAGAGTATTCGGAAGATTATTTACATTATATAACGATGGCGCTCATTAAAACTTTACGTTTTATATGAGTATAGTATCTCTGATAATTAAACAGTGAAGCAGATTATGTCGCTTAACACGGTTACGGTGAATTTCGGTAAATGTTTTGGAAATATATACTTTAGAAACTTAATTATCTGCAACACTCAGTGCTGACATTTATTTATATTCTCAGAAACATCAGTGAGTTTTAGACGTATTTATTAAGAGAGATGTTAGTTATGAGAGGTTACACTGTATTTGTGTACTTGGTATCTTTAATATTTTATTTGCATTTCATAATTATACCTGTCAAATGCTTTGACTGTAAGTCCACAAAATTCTTATCCAGTAAATAATTTTTTTGCATCGCAATGCATAGTTGAGAGTAGGCGTAAGACGTATACCCGTTTGTTTGCTGTATTATCAAGCAATCAATTTACAAAATTCTAAACAAATATTATCACGTATTTCACTACTGTAATGATAATTATGGCCTTAAAAATTATATTGTCTTGACAAAGTTTGCTATGTCACTAATGCAATCCCATCCGACAAATAAGTCAAATATTCTGATAAATGATCAAAAGAAAATTACTTTGCCAAAACTCGTTTTATAGGAAACCAAATTTACGCTCTTTTTATGAAGCAAAATCTATTCAACAAAAACAAATCATTATTATCAATTCTTAAAATTTTTATTTTTAAAAGGAGTTGGGCATCAATAATTAATTAATTTTATATGGGCATGAATAAATAGGCTTCTCGTTAGTAAGCACTAGTGAAGAAAGTAAGCCATAAACAAAACTCATTTACTCAGAAATTTATCGCTCATATACTACAAAATGATAATATGCTGAATCTTATAAGTTTGGTACTAGAGGCAAATTCAAGAATTTAACAAAACTGTAAAGCATGTTCAGTGCAAATATGAAAAAAATCAAAATCATAAGAAATCGTCAATTTATTCACTTAATATGAAGCTTAAATGCGATCACAGTAATTAAATGCTTCTGTAATTTTACAGTTTAAGCTTATTAACAGCATCCTTACTTAAATAAGAGTTTTACGTATTCATGCCCTAAATAGATATAAATGGAAAAGGCATATTTATTCATTAAACATCAACAGATATGCTTATATATAATTCTTAAATATACGAGGCGCCCACCAGCGGCCGAGCGGTAAAGACGCTGAACACTGGTAGTTCGGTTCACTATGAACGGCGTTTCGCTTTTCAGAGTGTTGCCACCAAATATTAGAGCCGTGCATTATATTTTAAGAAATTAAATAATGAAGAATCTGCATGAATGTTACGTACGTTTCTCGCACTGTGAAAAAGAAAGACCCTAAGGACCCTAAAGACATCAAATTTTGAATAACATATTTGCCGTTTATAGTTTTCAACGCAAAATACCAAAACGAAATTAATAGTCCTTCAGGGCATATTGCCTCTTTGGACTAAAAAGGTACCAATTTGCTTAAAAACCTAAATGTTTTAGAAAGGTTTCAAGTTGCTTTAAGAATTATTTTATAATATTGCTTATTAGAATTATTCTAAGAATTATTCTTAAATATTGGTTAACATTTATGAATCATTATTGTATTATTAATGAAATTATATTTCACTTAATGTTTTATGCTTTATTTTTAATTTCATAAAAGTTATCTCATTAATACAGTATAAAATATGTTGTACTTTTATCTGCATTTTTCTGTTCAGCAAACTTTACTTTACATTACTGAGGCTTTACATTACTTTACATTTATTCTACCTTTACAAACGTTGCTTTACATTTTTTAGAAGATTTTTATTGTAATTACAGAAATATTTTACCTAAAATTTTTACGTTTTCGATGTTCAGTGTCATAACCCTTATTCTTCACTATCTTTATACACCCTAATTTCCAAGCCAATAAAGACTTTTGTGGTATCAAAAGAGGTATTGTATCCCATTGCTCTCGAATAACTTTTCAAAGTCCAAATGAGCAAAAATGCGTTGACGATAGATAAGGAGATTTAGTAGGGATGAGTGAAGAGTATCTTATACCTTCATACCTGTTTCTTCTATTTTTTCTAGGAAATTAAAGGTAGGTTTTGAAGTGTCGCTGCTTGCTTTATCTTGATGCAGATCTACTGATCGATTACATAGTGTGAAAAAAGAAGGTACTTCATACTTGTAATTTTAGGTATAAAATATGATTTTGATAATATGTGGAGTTGATCTTAACATCTTCTCCGCTCTCTTTATTACTTCCTTTTTACTTCGTAGAAGGAAGTATTGTAATCGCGAAAAATTTCGGGTACTATATTTCAACGAAAATATCTATTTTGACCGCTATCGAATGCAATTTAACGATGTTTTTGGGTGACATCCGTACGTGAGGACAGAATAAAGGACTCTTTTTCCTCAAAAAAATTGTAAAACTGATTTAAAATGGATTCTGAAGAGAATTTTTCGTGCCGTCTGTGCGTGCGTACGTACGTATGTATATATGCATTTCGCATAACTCAAAAACTCAGAATGTTGAAATTTTGCATATAGGGCTGCTATAACATGTAGATGTGCACCTCGCATTTTGGTTCCAGTCTACCGCACCAAAAGTATATAAATATGTGTATACGTTACGGTGAAACACGAAATCTGGAGAATGTCGACTTTCACCACTGAATGTCAACATTCACATAGTCGCTTGGTGTATGTCTGAAATATTTTCCAAATACTCTTATTTCTGACTTACACAGTGAATGTCGACATTCACCATGTACTAATGGGGAATGTTGAATATATGAGAATATTATATTTTCTTCTCCGTAATTTCGTCGCGAAAAAACACACAAGTACTTAAAACACACAATACATTCAAAATGAGAAAGGAAAATAATAGAAGTTAAAAAACTTAATTATACAGTAAGTAGTAAATGAGAAAATAAAATAATAGTAATAAAAAACTTACTAAATTATGTGATTCAAATCTGATTAATTGCAACAACTTAAACTATTATGAGACTTTGAATTGCACAAGAAGCCCTTGCTTTTACAACTGCATTTATTTCCATAAAGTCAGTCGCCTCTCTTTTCGACCTACACCAGAGCATATCTGTGATTGTCGACATACGCCGGTGAGGGTCCGAATGTACAAGAATGCAATGTTATATTCGATCTTTCACCGACGTATTTGGTGAATGTTGACATTCTCCGGTGAAAGTCGACATTCTCCAATATCGGTCTTTCACAGTAACATATATATATATATATCCACTCTGTCCTCGGCTTAGTGATCTCAGTTTCTTTATTCTTATAAATTTGTAAATTGTTCATTTTTTGCTTTAAAAATGATTGATTTACATTGTTCTTATCTTTCGGTTAAGATTTTTATGCCTTTAGTTAACCTGCATGCAATAGTTGTGGATTTATCGACAACTTAAAAATTTCTTTAAGTGCAGCTAAGCTTAATTTTTGGTTATGATAGCGGCCAAAATTGTTTACATGGGAAACTTAGCAGAGTAGTGGATTTGTTGCCAAACTATAGAAACTAAGCTTCGCAACAACAAAGTAACGTCTTCTTTTATTATTCCGAATTAAATTATGCTTGATTCATTCTGGAATTACCATTTAAATTATTAGCTCATTTTTGGGTACAAATTGTACTTTTAATTGTAACAATTTTTTTAATTGTTTTAACTGTACTTAGTGTTTTATGTTTTTCCATATCTTTCAACTTTTAATGAAAGTATTTTAAATTTTTATGTATTTTTGCCTTACCGCGAAGTGAGAACTGAATTAATTAGTAGCGTATGCGCATTGGGTAAGCGGCGCTGAATCCTCTGGGAAAATTTTTACTTTTTTATTTGTTTAATTTCTTTTATACATCGTTTTAGATTTATTATAGTATCTGAATAGCACCTGTGATGAACTTTAAAGAGTGCATTTATTCTATTGTGGTTTATGCGCTATCGTCGAAGTAGATTTAATTTAAAATTCGTTAACTATTAATTCAATATGTTTAAATGAAACGCAGGAAAATTGCGTATAATTTAATATTCCGCACAAGGAAGTCATGTGGTGTACACATCAGATTTTTTTAAATTTGCAGTTATATGAAAAATCAGAACCAATCATAAATTCCTTTAAAAACCTTTTTTTAGATTCCTGGAACCATGTTAAGATTTTTCACTCCTCTTCGATGATAATAAGTGGATCTCTATTTATTGCAGTCATTTAAATACATCCAAGATTCGTTTATTGTGACAGCACTTGTTCATTTTTGTCCGGATGAATGTTTTCCATAAAAACTTTTGCAGAGAGTTCTGCGGTGGGAGATATGTCTTAGAGAAAGACGATGTACACTATGTTTTTTCGACCTTTTAAAATTTAAATCAGCATTTAACACTTTGTTTACAGTTGACACTGAACATTTTAATGATATTGCAACTGTCCTTGGCGGATTTCTTTAACTGTAAAGAACTTGCTTTTGCAACATTCGAAACATTCCGGTTTTAACTCGGATACGTATTTGAAGCAAACACGAAGCTAAATTTCTAAGTTTTTCTTTCTTTGTTGTTGAAAACATTACCTATCGTAGCTTTAGACATCGAAACCCATGGCTTTCACAACGTTTTTTAATAATTATCTTTGGAAAGAACACAAACATAGCCTTCCATCCATTGCTTCTTTAAAAGGGACATTTTGCATGAAAACAAAACTGTCAAGTAGCAGACGATAATTTATACTTTGAAAAATACAGCTTCAGTTTAAGAAATTCTAATCATATGATTGTTTCTTACAGCAAAGCAAAATCGTCCAAAAAATGTGCGAATAGCCTCTCTTATTTTTAATTTAGTGGGCCCCACTGTGTCATTTTGTTGCGAAGGTGCTACATTTGTTTGGACAGAAGGGGTATTTACACCGCTGTCTCTTTAAGGTACTAAAATAATGCAAGCAAAAAAAAGTATAAAGATAATGGATTCAATTAAAAGAAAATGTTTCATTAAGTTCTGGCTCTTTGTTTCCTTTTCTGCTTCTTCTTTCTTGCCTTCTTAAGCTGGAATTTTGTACAAGTCTCGAAAAAAGAGCTGGAAGCGGTAAAAAATACGTGATAGTGCTACGAAACACACGAAGAAGAAGAATCAGAGCGTGTAAACTCACGCGGCACTTGTCGTATATAAGCTCTAGTATAAAAGTGAGAATGTTCAGGTTATAAAGTCAAATTATTTCAAATTCTTTCCACATGAAGAGCGTTTAGCCCATTTTAATAGAGGCATTTTAATAGAGTTTAACATATACACACATAAAAAAACAACAATAACAAAAAAAGAAAAAGAAGCAAAAAAATCTGAAAACGTTTTTACAGAGGCTGTTCGCCCATTTTTTTAGACGATTTTGCTTTGCTGTGAAAAACAGTCTTCTGCTTAGAATTTTTTAAAACTGCAACTATATTTTATCAAAGCATAAATTATCGTCTGTCACTTGATAGTTTTCCTTTCACGCAAAATATCGCTAATAAAGAAGCAAGGGATGAAAGTCTATGTTTGTGTTCTTTCGGAAAAAAATTATTCGCATCTAGTTATCAACAAACATTGTGAAAGCTAAGGACTTTTAATATCTAAATGTTTTCAACAAGAAAGGAAAAAACATCAAATTTAGCTTCAAGTAGAAAAACTGCTTCAAATACATGTCCAAGGAAAAACCGAAATGTTTCTAATGTTGCAAAAGTAAGTTCTTAAAGGTTAAAAAAATCCTCCAAATCAAAGCACAATTGCAAAATCATAAAGTGCTCAGTGTCAGTTATAAACAAAGTGATTAATGCTGATTTTAATCTTAGAAAGGCGAAAAAACGTAATGTGCGTCGTCTTTCTCCACGACATACGCAGAACTCACTGCGGAATTCTTTATGAGAAACATTTATCCGGACAAAAATAAAAAAAATGTTGTCAGAATAGATGAATCTTGGGTGTACTTAAATGACTGAAATAAAGAAAAATCCAATAATTATCATCATGAAGGAGAAAAAAAAATTTAAAACATGGTTCAAATAATCTAAGGAAAGTTTTTAAAGGGATTTATGATTGTTGCTGGTTCTTCATGTAACGGCCAATTGAAAATAAAAAGAGAGGAAAAAAATGTTAAGATCAACTCCACATATTATCAGAAACATATTTTATACCCAATTTTTAAATATGAAATATCTTCTCTTCAAACATAGTGTGATCAAGCAGTCGAACTGCATCAAGACAAAGCAAGCAGCGAAACGTCAAAATCTGCTGTTACTTTCCTGGAAAAAGTCAAACAAGAAATGGGTATCAAAGCTTATACCCTTCACTCATATTCATAGTACACTCATGTCCCTAAGTTAAGGATAATTCGGAGTAACCCGGAAATCGAACTCTAAAATAAATATATCACCTGTAAAATCACTACACACATCTTCAAGAATCATATGCAAATTTCAGGAAGTAACCAGATGACACCGATGGTACGTCACAATGACGAGAGTGTAAGAAAGTGATATATAAGAAATACAGGCAAAGAAGTCAAATTGTTCGCAGGCGCTTTATAAGCATTTCAGTGCAGTAACCGAATAGTTATGACACAAAGGACGCATTTGGATGATTTTTTACGTGCTGGAATTATCGGAGGTCTGGAATGTGCGCGTACCCAACTGGAAGTATTAGACGAACTTGGAATTGCCCAGAGTGTCATCTCCAAGCTTTGGCAACGATTCCAAGATGATGGTAATTTGAGTAGACGTTACAACACAGGTCGCCCCAGATTTACAACGTCGAATGTACTGCCAAAAGAAACAGGCGGGGCACAGCCTCAGACCTGTCTCATCAGCTCTGTTCAGCCACTGGTACGACAATTTCAAGGCACACCGTGTACAGACGCTTAAGGCAGATTGGTCTATATGCTCGTAGACCTGTCAGATGCGTTCCATTTACTGCAACTCACTGTCGCCTGCGGTTAGCCTGGAGTAGAGAGCATGCATTGTGGACACCGCAACAGTGGGCTTGTGTGATGTTTTCCGACGAGTCCAGGTTTAGCTTGCAGTCTGATTCTCGACGGACTTTCATATGGAGAGCTCCAGGTACCCGTTACCAGCAAGAAAACATCATTGAACGACACCGTTACGGTGGGGCAGGAGAGCTCGTTTGGGGTGGAATTATCACCCAAAAGGCTTTCACCCAAAGTACTTGTTGCTCTCTGAGATCTTAATCTGCTCTTGCACTCACGCCTGCTAATTCATATTTAGCTTTATTATCAAGCCTCCTTTTCTTTCCGTTTAAACTGTATACAATTCAACAGAAAATTTTTTTTAAAAAATGAAAGCAACATAGCAGTGTACCATAAGAACTCCCGATGCAATTTTGGCATACTGTTTGTGTTCTTTTTTTCAGTCTTTTCCCAGTTCATCATATCAAAGTTTAGTTTTCTTACTAAGATGGCTTTACAAAAGTTTATGATTAAAGTTTTGTGTGTTTACTTCATTCATTAAATATCACGTTCTTGGCGCTTAAGCAACATAAATCCATTCAACAGCAAAATCACAAAATACTTAAAAACTGCATATCTTTAGAATTTCCAATAGATAGTCTCGCTCGCTGGAGATAAAATCTTTTATTCCGTGCAGTATTGGCACTAGTTCCTTTGAAATCGTTGAGTTTGTGAATCAAAATTCGTTAACGTTTTGCTATATATGAAATAGATAATAAAGAAATTCGAAATTCGGGCTTACAGGTGCCTATGATGGGGTGGAGGACTACGTTATTCACAATTTGATTGCTCTAAGTACTGTTTTCTTTCACAATGCGGGAAACATACATGCATTCATGCAGATTCTACATTATTAATTTCTTTAAATATTATATATATATATATATATATAACAATAAAAAATTCCTTTAAGTTTTACAAAATATGAAATACATAATGAAAAGCGTGTGACATCATTCTGTGAAAATGCTGAATATTTGTAATTAGATTGTAAGGTTCTACTGTCTTTCTGTTGTGTAGAATCTTGAGAAATAGTGATTGCAGAGAAGAAGGGTTAAAATTGCTCTTTATTAAACTCTTCAAATTATTTACAATGCGTCGACTTGACGCTAACATACTACGCCTCTACTTGGGCGGTAACTGAAACACTAGAATCAAAATACAAAAACTCAAAATATTAACAGGTAGTAGGATTAAACTCCAGGGCTCATACAAGCCTATATCCTACAGCACGTAGGTGAGTCTAGTGGCAGCAAGATAATAGCTATTAAGCCACGTCTAATCAGCAGTAACTGCTAAGCGAAAGTTTGCGTATAAGCACGCTCAAAAATTTCCCAGACTCTCTCTTTTTCTACTGGAACGTCAATATTTAAGCTTTTTCTCCCACTGGTAGAATTTGCATTACTTACGCGCGCTACGAAATTTAATTATTCTGGCACTGGCAATTAGGGAGGCTTATAGGAAAGTAACTTAAAGTTAAATTTAACTGGTTATTTGAAATAAATATAAATCCCTACAAGGTATATCATGAACAAAGCGCGCTTTTATTATTTAAAATTGAAATAATGTACTTTAAAAGTAAGAAAAGAAAATTCTTAAAAACTGCATGTATTGCTTTTATACATTTGTTAAATGGCACCAGACTCTAATGAAAAGTGAAACTACGCATTTGTAGTAAGTAATTCGAAACAAAATCTCACTTCGAGACTAATAGCCCTTTTGGGCTTTTTTTTAAAAAAAAAAAAGAAAGAAAGAAAGCAGTGAAAGTTTACTGTGAAGAAAAGTTTTTCCATGTATTGGTGACGCTATTATTTACTTAACTTCATTTGTTCAATACGAAACTTAGACTATACTTTATTTTAATATCCTATACATAAAACGGGTATTTAGTGTAAATTCAACGCAATGAAATATATTATAAACTAAAAAAGTATAACCGCTTCATTAATGCGTACTTGAAATTTTAAACAAGGATTCGAACACAGGGTCGAATAAAAGAGAGAACAATGGTATTGGTAACGCAGTTGTTTTCTTATCATTACATTTTCTATGCAGAAAATATTATTATTTCACTTTGAAAGCAATTATTTTACTTAAATAATCTTATAAACAAACCTTGGATTTAAAACATTTTATTTAAATTTAAAATGCAATTTTCAGTTTCCGGATAGATTTCATTTTTCTTGATATAATTCACTTACGTCTTTAATTGTCCAAAGATGCGCAGTTATTTTAAACAAACTGCTATGAAAGAAAAGAAATAAGAAACAAAATAAACGGAAATTTCCGTAAACTGCTGCGGGTAACATCGAGACATCGAAGTAATGAACTAAAAGAACATTTATGAAACTAAAGAATTTGACGAGTTTTACCCATGGCTAAATGTAGGAATATCAAGTTATTTATGGATCAAAGGATTTGACGAATTTTGCCCGTGGCTGATTTACTTGTCAGTCAGAACGCCAAGTTCATCTTTCGAGATGTTTTCTTTTTTGTGTTCATCTTCTGAATTTCCTTCGAGAATAATTGCGCATTCAGAGGCTGTACTCGTCTTTATACGTTTTCTTCACTCATTATCTCTGCAGAATCAATTGATGGACATTATCAAAATATAACTTCGAAATGAAATCACTACATTTATTTCGATATCAAAGTAACCTCACATTTAGAAAAGTACCCCCTTCCCTAATGGCGAGAACTAATCGGGCGTTGGCCACTACTAAGGCCGGAAGCAGTATCACTTTATTATCGAGGCGCCTAATATGTAGGTCACTGTTGCCTCCTATGAAGCGAAAGAGAATTTACATGAATTCCTTCTCCTGGATTCGAACCCACGCCCTTCGGAACGGCAGTCAGATTCGCTAACCATTTTTCTGTCTGGGAAGCACATTTAAAAAAGTAATTTTTACTAATGAGTAGCAGAATCTAAGCTGCCCATCGGATTAGTCGTTACGCTAGGGAGTCTGACTACCGCAGGCCCGGGTTCTGTGATAAAATCATTTCTCATTTTGCAAAACGCTTAGGTCTGTAACAGACACATTGCACTAGGGAGCAAGAAACACAGCTGCATTCCGAAAAGGTTGAATGGGAAATGTAGTTATCAATAAACATCAGATTTTAGCCATTCGCGTTGAAAATATTTTCCATCGTTTTATTATGAAATATTCAAAACTTTCTTTCACCCTACCTTTAAATCATAATCAACGGATAAATTTCTGACACATTTTATGAAACCAGCTTAAAATATTTTTAATAGCAAGTATTAAATATTTTGAGCTCAGTTAGATAAAAAAGTATTATAATCTTAATTTACATTTTTTCCACTGTTTTAAGTTCCTGTCATAAAAATGGAAGGCGGTTTTATTCAGCTTTTCACATAACTCCATTTAGCTTTTTACGGGATTTTATGTAGCTTTCACATGGTTTAATTTGACTTTCCACATGATTTTATTTAGCTTTCTACATCATTTTATTTAGCTTTTTACATGGTTTTATTTCATTTAGTTTCTTTAACTGTCTGTGTCAGATATTAAGATTGATTTTTGACTTTTTCAAACTTTTCACGTTGTTGTGTAGCAACTCACTTAATTATTTAAGTTTGACTTAAGAATTAAATTTTATTATTATTCTAAATTTATGCTACACAACGTTATTTTACTTAATATGCTGTATTTATATTTGCTTTGGTTTAATTTTAATTAGGGGTTTTAGTACTTCAGATTTGTACGTATCTTCCACTCGCTACTCGTAAACGCGTTGAAACACACAATGGAATTGGGTGCTTTTCTATGTAACAAACTTGATTTAATATTACTTAAGTTGATCCTTTATTAATTTATATCACTGGATGCAGAAAAATTAGCCTTTTAATTTAAGATCACTTTCAAGTTTCTACTTTTAACAGTTTTTAAGTTACAGTCAATTATTTAACTAAATTTTTACAATTTGCTGTGAAAAGGTCTTGGGGGGGAAGGATTGAAAACGTTGCACTTTAGCAGAATTCTAAGGCTTTGCTTACGTGTTAAGAGGAACACAATGAGTGTTTCCGGTGCGCGTAATGGCAAACCGCACATTCAGTTGAACAACGTTAAACGAATTACGCCCACTACGCATGCCCAGAAGAGAATTTGGCGCAATTACGACTTTGGCGTAATTTTAAAAGAAGATAAACATGGTATATGGTTGATGTTCTGTTATCTGGACGTAAACAGTTAGGGGTTTTAAAACTTGTTAGGTTGTACGTTACTTCATTACTTAGGTGTAAATATCGATTGTAAACTCTCCAAATTTTCGTTTAAGAAGGATTACAAAACAGGAAACATTACACGATGTTGTTTATTGATTGTATTTCTGAGGAATAAAAGCAATCGATTATTTACCATGCGCTCCATTCATAAATACTTTAACAACTTAAGGAATATGTCTAGTTTAAATTATTACTGAATTAAAGCCAAAGAAATTATTACAAATAACTGATATTAAATGTAATGTTTATGAACAAAACAAACCAAAATGAAATGAAACAGAAGCAAGTGCGGTAAGCAAAAAAAAATTGTCCATAGTATTGCAATCGTAAAGAGTCGCTAAGGCCTACATGACGAACAGGCTTGTGTAGAGTTGCTTATTTTTATTCGCCAGTATTTTCTCCCACGCCAACGGTACACTATTGAGCATGCGCAGTAAGCGAAATTCGTTAACATTGATCAACTGAATGTGCGGTTTGCCATTACGCTTCCGGTGCGGTCATTTTGGGTTGTAAGTTTTTTCTCACACCTGCGTCGGATTCTCCGCATTTCCTTCGGCGTGCTTGGCCATATTGGAATTTGTGTTTAGTTAAACACCTCGGAATTTGGGAAGATTTTTGCAGGGGTTTGTTCAGGGTGTGGAGTACTGGATTTTTTCACCTGGTTTAGCGGGGCTTGGCGATATGTGGTTTTCTGCCTTGACAAAAAGCCGGTGCAAGTGTTACTCGCCCTCTTTTTGCTTCGCTTTCTTGTCCTGCGGGTGGCAGCGCAGCTTCGAAGGTTGTCTTCGTAGTGGGGCTTATGCCTCCTTTTATCGGCAAAAGGGACAATGGACCTTCCTTAAATCTTCGTTTACTTTCCTCCTCGAGGGAAAAGGCTTAGATAATGAACTACAAAAAATTTACTTGAGTAATTATTCTTCGAAAATTCAAATTCAAAATTCAGAAGTTTCTACGGGCACAGACTGCGCCATCAATTAAAAAAAAGGGGAACAATTATTTCAAAGAAAATCTGATGATGATGTCTCCCTCTTAATGAGGACTCCTAGAACAACTTACGGCTCCCAGCGATTGGGTGCAGCTCCCGTCCTGCCGGATGAAGATCTAGATGTTTGCTGTGATGATGTTGTCCATCCTGCTGTTCACCGATGAGAATGGGCCTGACCATAGATTCTTCGCGGGCCTGAGACGTATTCACTTCGTCATCGGGGTTTTCTGATTAACCATCTACTGCAACAATTTCTTTTCGACAAAGTTCCTACTAGAGATCAGATAAGACTTTTTTATTCTATTCCAGAAGGGTTAACTTAAGTTCTTAAGAAGAATTTTTACTTAAAATTGCAGCTTATAATTATCTCCCAAAATAGCAAGAGGGGTATTTAATTATTTCCAAAATGTAGTTATGTTTTAATTTAAATGTTTGCTTTAAAGAATTTGAGATGTTGAGGAATTTAAATTTCAGTATCTTTTGATAAACATACCGACTTTGCTGAGATTAAAGTAAATTGTTAACTGTCATAAAATATCTCCAATTTTAATACTCCTAACTTTTCCTATAAGGGTGGTTGTGATGTAAGTCTGTTAACTGAATTTGATAGAACCTGATATATATATATATATAAAAAGGGGGGGTTGCTCTGAATTTTTTTTAATGAGTTGGTTTAAAGATTTTTTTAATTGTTAAGAAATTAGAAATTTTGTTTTATTTGGTGAACTACAAAAATGCCAAGTTAAGGTACATAGTAAAATTGTACTTGCTGATTTTAAGAAATTGGAAAATTGAAATAGAATTTTCATTCCCTGTTAATACTCTAATTGCCTTAAGAAGGTAATTTTAAGTTGTTAGGAATAGCTGATTTCTTTTAATTCTCTGTGCAATATAAGATCTTGAATTTAAGATTGTTAGCTTGTTATTGTTCTTTATTTTCTGCTATATTAAGGTGTAAGAACTTAATAATTGTTAAAGGAAATAGTTGTTATGAATTTTTATGAATTTTAACTCAATGAAATAGTTATGCTTAATTAATTGTTATAGAAGTTTTCTGCGGTTTATTTTGAACTTGGCAGAAATTTGTTTTGAAAACACATGTTTATGTTTCACTGTTAAAAGAAAAGAAAAATGGTACAATTATCTCAGGTTATTTTCATACCCCGGGGTAGTGAAGGTTTAAGTACTAAAATTGATTTTTACATAATTTGATATGTTTCTGATTTGCAAGATATGCAAGAATTTTATATGCAAGAATCATTGCATTCAATTCCGCTTAAAATTTTCTTTGACAATTTGCATGGAAAATTGTAATTCTCTCATTTTGTAAATGATGCAAAGAATTGAGTAATGATTATATCTTAATTTGCGATTTATTACGAGATGAAATTTACAATTTTAACACAGGATTTTCTTTTACAGGTTTGTGCGCTGAACGCATTCAAAATTTATTAGAATTTTTCATTTCCCTGCTTTGGTGATCGCCATTGGAGCAATAATCCAAAATAATGGGTTTTCTTGATGAATTCAGGGAAGCCATGTACGATGGAGGTAAGTGAATATTTGAACTAAACTACTAAGTCAAATGTAAAAGTCTGTCCACTAAAGAAATCTTCCTTCCAAATACTCGGTAAAATAAATTTATTAAAGTAAATTTTTAGAATAAAATTTTGAGTAGTCCGTATTAAAACAGATCTAACTCGAAATGAAAATTTATAAAGATATGCAGGTATTAACAGCCAAGGTACTTTTAATTTTACTATATGAAATGTTCGCAGATTTTCACTTATTGAAATTTACTTACCGACGATGTCTTTTTAACACAAAAATCATTAATACTGCAGATATAATAAAGAAAGCTGAAGATACAGCGAATTACACACCAACACACCGAGTTACACTGACTTGGCACACTGGTGTCAAGTAAATAAATGATATTGCAGAACATTGTCAGTTCGATTACCGAGTTGTTGCATGATCAATTTTCTCCCTTTTTTCTATATCTGAATCATTTGCCTTAATAAAGTTCTCCAATAAGGTACCCCTTCTTATTTCGGAAAGGAATGCCAGTGTTTTATAATAATCTCTACAATGTGAAGTTATTTATATTGTAGAGACATTAGGTTTTTATGCTAGAGACATGAAAAATGAACAATGCCGTCGCTGAGATTCGAGCCTGGACCTCTCGAATACGCACCGAGCGTGCTACCCTTAGGAGGAAGAAAATACCTCATAATGTCTATGCATAATTTTAGTGAAATTTTAATATCTTATGTGATTAGTCTGAAGAGACAAAGCTTTGTTGGAAAAATGAGATTACAAGGGCAAGTCTGTTTATAACTGAGGTAAATGGCCATCTGGTTAACTTGCCGAAACTAATTTTTGCCTCCAAATTTGGAGAGAAATCGCCAAACTTAGCGATCAGTTGGCAGGGTTTTGGTTCAATCCCTGTATAACTATAATTGCTACTCTAATTGAATGAAAAGGAAGTGTTCCTGTGTATAACTGTAACCGTATCCTGCCGTTAATGTAACTTTAACCGTATATGCCTTACAATAATTTTGAGAAATGGAAGGTACAAAAAACTTCTCGGGTGCCGGGGAAAAATTATATGAGCCCGGAAGGAGCATCAGGTCTCAGTTTTTAGTTCAGAGCTGACTTCGGAGCATTGACAATACTACGCGCTTGGCCTTTTAGATACGCTTTGCATTGCGCTGCGTTTATTGTCCTTAGTAGTTTGAAGTGCAATGCTGATTGCGCTCTGTGATACTGAGAAGAGTTCTATGAATGTTGTGGAGAGCTCCAGAACTGTACAGTTTTCTTTTGGTAAATATTATTTTTGTAGGGCTTTCCTAGGCTCTGTATGCGTTCAATCTATTACGAAACGGTAAGCAAGCAACAACAATAAGTAACCGATAAACCATATTTTGTTTCGGCCTCTTGGCTAAGATCAAAGTGTAGTAATAAAACCTCTAATTTCCTAATATTGACTGGATTATAAAATATGCAGCCGAGGACTGTACTAAACATTCCCGAATCAGGTATTGAATCAGCAAAAGCATTTTCATTATCTGCCATCTTTAAGGAAGCAAATTATTCACCCATTCAATAATTTTATCTAAATGAGTACCAGAAATCTTAGTTCTCACAAAATAACATACAAACTAATACAACGTAAATAAAAATCTCATTTCCTTGGATTCAGATGATTCCAGATGGAGTTTCTGTTAAACTGTAGAGAGATTATTTTTTTAGCGGAAGAGGTGAAATATGAGCAATGCCCTCGCCGGGACTCGAACCTGGACCTCACGAATACACGCCGAGTGTGTTAACCTTTACACCACGAAGGCATGCTGGAAGAAGGGAGAAAACAATCATTTCTGTGCAGTAAATTTGCTCTAGGAAAGGGATATTTTACAAAGAGAATCCGAGACATGGCGAAGATTCAATATGGATCTTGTATATATTTGAGAAGTACTCGGCAACCTGCACGTTATTGCGCCGAATAACACTAGACGAATTTTCGTGCAAGATAATTTTTGTTGAGTAGTTTTACTGTTTGAAACGTTCAATTTTTGTAAATAGACTCTGAATCACCCGGATGTAACTTTACATGTGTTTTCGAGACAATTCTCAAGAAATTAAAGTAAATTTGAGAAGCAATAAACATTAAGCTTTAAAAATAATTTTTTTTAGATTAAAGTTTAATTTTTGGAATGATAGGGAGATTTATTTGTGTTACTGTGTCCTAAAGATATTCGTCATACATCACTACCCATTTAAAAAAACAAGTCAGTTTTTAACCCGCACAACAGAATTCTAGACGTACACCTCATTCTTTCACGCTCGTTCCGTGTGCGTGATAAATTTATCTGAAAATCGAACCAAAGAAATTTTTACTTTGGGGCAAGGAAACTCCAGAGTTTGGATGCGATAGATTTGCCACGCGCACTTCACGTGCGTAAAGCAATCTCACCTACTCTGAAGTTTCTTTGACCCGAAAAAAGGATTTCTTTGCTTCGTTTCATTTCGCTTGCAAGGCAAAAGTTTCACAAACGTCGAAACTATATTTTCGAGTCAGATGTAGGTCTATGAAGATAGCTACAAATGAAATTACAATTTTTAATAACATTAACTCGAAGACCTGGATGGTAATTTTTGCTCAAATTTGGAATAATACAGGTAGTCCATGTAAAGTTTTCTTTTCTTTTTTTTTTTTTCCACACTCTCTTCTTTTTCTCTCTGATGCCTGCACTACAATCTTTCACAAAGCAGGATATCGTCGATTAACGGTTAGATGCGTATAAACATTATAAGCAGAACGCTATCTAGCCTTCCTAACCCCAAGGATGTTATTGGTCTCCAACGATGCTTCTGAGCTTTAGTTTCTCCCGGACGCCAATGGTTTATTTTCCTCCATACGATCTCCACTCTCGAAACCTGTTGGGCCCACTAGCGGCCGAGCGGTAAAGTCCTTGAATACTGGTAATTGGGTTCGAGGTTAGAATCTCGCAAACGAATTGGCTGCATGAGCGTTTTCGTGATTTTCCCCATGTGTAACGTGTATACGAGCAAGTTTCTCTTAAAACGTCCTCCACGAACGCATCCACTGCCTTAGGCAGATAGTCGTCGGAGCTTTGCCGTAATTGCAAACCCAAACCTATTATTGGTAATTTTTCTCCCTCGAAGAGTTTAATAAAGTTTCAAATACTTGGACGTGGAAGGTCAGTTTCAGTAACAGATTCGTTCTACTTTTGTGGATAAATGTATTAGATTATTGGTGCTAGTATTAGTACAGCTGTATATGGATATCATTGCAAGTACTATTTATTGAGCTACGGATGTTTTTCAATTTGGCCTGAATTCCACAATTCAAATTTAATCACACCATCTTTTTAAACTTATTGCAAATTCAGCAGTTTTACAAAGTGAAAAGCCGCCAAAGCAAACACGAATTTTTTCAAAAGTATTCGATCTCGATTCCTGCCCTTCTTACTTATGACCCTTTTATAAAGGCATCTCATTATAGAAGTGCCGGTACTTTTGTACAAGTTGGAGACTTCCTAAAAGACAGGGACCTGCATAATGATGCACCCCACCTTTATTAAGATTAGCATCTACCTTGAGCCGCCCAGACGGTGTAGTGGTTAAGGAATCCGACTGCAAAACCGAAAGGCCCAGGTTCGAATCCCGAAAAGGTATGGATGTAAATTTCCGTCTCTTCGTAGGAGGTAACGGTGGCCGCCAATTAGGTGCCTCCATAATAAAATGGCCACCATTTCTGGCCTCAGCAGTGACGACAGCCTAAAAATGTCTAGTGCCCGCCATTAAAAAAAGTGCTAATTTGAGAGGGAGAAAAAAAAAGAAGCTATCGAAAATTGCTGACACATTTATGCCGAGACACAATTCGGTATTTTCACTCATACCGTAGAATTTTCCTTTATTATTCTAATCACAGAAGCAAATTAAACCCTTATTTGCGCAGTGGTGTCTCACCTTCAAGAAGAGAGTTTTTTTTTTTCTCTTAACTTAGAAGTTGATTTACATAAGTGTGCGTACACCATTGTAATAGGATACTACATATGAAATGATCTCTCAAAATTTACCTTTATATTTTTGGAGGGCGCAAAAAAGTAAAACAATCATATGATTCTAATGTCCTGCGCTCAAAGCTAGTTTTAAGACACGATGAGTTTTTTTAGTCCAAAGGGGCTTTGTCCCTGGAGAACTATTGTTTCCGTTTCGGCATTTTGCGTCGGAAATATTAAATGACGGTTCACTTTTCAAATTGTTGCCACCAAATATTGCAGTCCTGTATTATATTTAAAGAAATTAAATAATGAAAAATATGCATAAATGTATGCGTGTTTCTCACTTTGTGATAAAACGACGGTACCTAGAGCCATCGAATTTTGAATGACGTCATCCTACTCGAATATGGACATCTGGAAGCCCAAATTTGAAATTTGTTTTATCACCGATTTCATATTTTGTAAAACTTCAACGAATTTTTGATTAACAAATTCAAGGATTTCAAAGCGAGCCATGGCAACGCTGTACAGAAAAAAAACATTTTTATCTCCAGCTCCTAATACTATGCATCGGAAATTTTAAAGATATGCTCAGTTTAAAATTATTTTGCGATATTGCTCTTGAACTGAATTTTATGGTTTAGATGCGGAGAACATGATATTTAATAAATGAAAGTAACACACAAAACGTCAAAAAAAAATTCCCCCTTGGGCGTAATGTAAAATCTGAAAGCTTTCAGTTTCTTTCTTTATTTTTTTAATAACCAATTATTTTATTTTTGAAATGTTTGCTGTGATTTCTCTCTTTCTATTTTCCCGCCAGAATGCAAATAGTTCGTTCGTGTTTAAGTGAGGGCTTGGGATTGCTAAGATAGAACGTGTTCAGCATGTTGAAGGCCACGTTACTAGCTTTGTTATTCTAAGATAATAGTTCCTGTCTAAGATAATAATTTCTGTTCTGCCTTGCATTATACTTGCCGATAGTTAAATTCACGCCCATAAAATTTGAGCGAATTTTGCCTTAAAGTACTCTGTGTAGCTTTTCGCCTATTAGATATTTAACTTTAACTTGCATTTGAATTTCTATTTTGAATTTTCGATATAAATTCTGGAGGCTTTGTAAGCACCAGGTGTGTCTTCTGTTCATCTGTTTTCATTTGAACTAAAGGGTCTTTTACACCCTTCTTAAGTCTAACTTATACTTAGACATAGCGATAAATCACTTTAAGTGTAAAATTTTTTTGAGCAATTTCCAATAGTGAAAGAACCTTACAACGTTAATTACAGGATTGGCGTATTTAACTGAAGTGAGGCACACTAAAACCACTCGCCAAATTTCCCTTCCAATTCAGATTTACAGCGCTTCGGACAAAATTAAATTAAGACAAGAAACATGAACATGTTATGATAAAACAATCTTAGTTTTCATATAAGAAATTCTGCACAGAAAAATTTGTAAAAGAGAAATTTTTGACAATTATTTCATGTATCGCAAGTGTTTCATTTAATTCTTAACTGTTAAGTACTTCTTCTTGTTTTCAATTTGTTGAAATTC
>KK120880.1:293051-379646 GCA_000611955.2 Stegodyphus mimosarum
TGGAAAAGCGCGTTTATTCTCTCCAATTCCCTTACGTACGCAGCATGATTTTCCACTAGGGAATTATCATGGATAATTGTAGAAAGTTTTCCCTTCTATTGCGTCAGCAACATGTTTCTTCTAAAGTTTAGCTAGGTTGGACATAGTATAAGGTATTTCTCCCGCCTTCTTCGCCTGACTTCGTGGTATTGTGGTCAGCACGCTCGGCGCGTATTCGAGAGGTCCGTGGTTCGAGTCCCGGTGGGGGCATTGCTCATTTTTCACGTTTCTTGCTTCATAAATACATAATGTCTTTACAATAGAACATTATGTAGGCATAGTACATAACATAAAGTCGAGCCATATCGTATACTTTGAAAGAAAATCTGTGATTTAAAAATCGTACATTGCGCAGCGACGAGTATCAGTGATGCAGAATCGAATCAATGCTAAAGATCCTGCTTCTACGTTTTTCTGCCTGTACTTAAAAGCACTTGCTATGGTTACACGACCTTCAGTTCCTTGGCAGATATAACAGATACAGGTGTCCAATAGACACAAACTGCCATTTAAAACTGTTGGAATAGCACATACTGCCACTGAACTGTTCAGATTTCATGTGGAAGAGACCGAATACACTCTTTTGCAAAACACTCGAAGCACCATGAAGGAAGAGGCTGTTTTTGATGAAATTGAAAATGTGCATAGCTCATACACAGATAATAAAATGATTAAAAAATCAAGGTCATAGTACCTGTTCACGGCTCACAATCACCCATTGAGTGTTCAAATTAGCAGTTGGTAGAACCGCCCCTGGCTGCAATGCGTGCTTGAATTCGTCGAGGCATGGAGTGGTAGAGATTGTTACCTACCATGTCTCAGACATGCTCGATTGGTGACCTTGCTGGCCAAGGAAGAGTATCAACCGCACGGAGAAAGTCCAGAGATATGCGAGCGATATGTGGCTTGGCATTATCTCGTTGGAAAATTACCTCAGGATGACGTGCCATGAAGTGTAATGCAACCGGCCGTAGGATGGTATCAACATATCGTTGAGCTGTTAAAGATGTACGGAGGATGACTAAAGATAACCTGCTGTTATAAGAAAATGTGCCAAAATCAAAAGTAAACTTTTTAATTATTGAAAAACCAGTCATTGTTTTTGATAGCAGATTAATCGACTTATCAAGGGGATAAACCAATCTACCATCCATTAACAGTAACTAAAATAAGAGAGACTGTTTCATCTTACTTCCAAGTAAGCGTCAAATTATTTGCTAGATTCAAAATGATACTCAATCAAAATAAATATATTAGTCACTAAACCAAAAGAATCCTGTTAATATATATACCCAATCTGTCGCCCAGCTCTTTGAGTTATGCGTTTTTTGTTCTTATATTTTGGGATTTTTTTTTTTTGCTTTAAAAGTGATTGAATGTTATTGTTCATATGTTCTAGTTAAGTTTTTTATGCCTTTAGTTAATCTACATGCAGTAGTTGCAGAATTATAGACAATTTAAAAGTTATTTAATTTCCACTAAGCCTAATGACGCCGCCATTTATTTACATTAGAAGCTTAACGGCACAGTGAATTAAGTCAGTTTCAACTTCAATAATTTCTTTTTCCCGAATGGGGCCAAAAGTTTTGTGCATCGAAAAGTCCGTCTTTCTGCCTAATTTTAATTAATTTAAATTTTTATTTTAATTGTAAAATTTCTTTTTTAACGGTTTTTTACTCTAACTGGTGTTTTGTGTTTTTGTGTATTTTAAAGTATTTAATGAAGATGTTTTGAGTTTTCATGTATTTTTTCCTTGCTGCGAAGTGAGAACTGAATTGATTGAATGAGAAATACCTGTATATGTCTAATGAAATTCGGAGTCGTAAGTTTGAATGAAATATTTATTTTTAATATTTTATAAATATTTATATTAGTTTTATTAATACTGTTTTCTCTTGTCAGTAATACATCTTAGTGATATAATATTTTGCAATAAGATGCATTTTATAATCGTTTAGATATACTTTACAAGTAATACAAAGATACATTCTAATGTCTAATTGGTGTTGTTTATAATACAGTTTTATAATAAAATTTCTAAACAGTTGTACTTTTGTTGTATTTAATTAAAGATATTCTTAATCTCATGTATGTTGTACAGAATAATTGTTTGCCTGCCGCTCAACAAGAAGTATTTCATAACTTTTTTTGAGTTGTATTCCGCTCCCTGAAACTGTAGTGTTAAAGCATCCGGCATAGTTTAATCAGAAACACGTGTCCCAAGCGCACGTTCATCTCATCCAAGTACACACCAAAAAAAAGAAGCTCCAGGTCATTAAGTTTTTCTAGAAGTGTAGCGGAATATGTAACTGAAGATATCAAGAATCCTAAAAAATCCTAAAAGATTATCGTTGGAACGTGAATACGACGTAATCGCTCAGATCTCTACTACTAATCTCTACAACAGCGAAGCTTTAAGGTATTAGCAAAAGAAAGTAGTTAAGAATAAACTAACTAACGATGACGAAATTTATGAATGGAAGAACTTGAAAAATAAATAACACGAAAGCCGAAACGACAGCCAAAACATTTCAGCTGATAGTTTGCAGGGTTAACAATGGTAGCAAAAGAAAGCAAATAAAAAACTATTTACGGTACATAAGTTATAACAATACCACCGTTTTCTCCTGGTGGTATTATAGGAAAATGAGTATAGAATTAGATATACATCGCAAATCCATTTTCAGTTTTAGAGATATGTACTTTTATTAAGAAATTCTTTTTTCTTACAAACGTAAATTCGGCTGTATGGTTAAATAAGGTAAATATGAATTAATCTTTTGATTATGCATGAAAATTTTAACGACAGAAACATCTGCAACCTAATCTTCCAACTTCTCGCCTACTATTAAATTACATAGCGCTACCAAGTCGTTGCCCATTCGGACCATTCACACGACTGAGAATATTACCAATTTTCGAAGAGTTGTTCTGAGAATTTGTTAGCTATAAATTCAGAGAGTTATTACCAATTCAGTTGCAGAAACCACATTCATTTTTAATTTTATATACACTCATGTCCATAAATTAAGGATAACGCAAAATCAGGCAAAGGAAGAGTTAGAAGCAAAACAAATTTGACTTATTTGTAAAGCTTATTTATTAAACAAAAGGTAAAGAGAAAAACAAGATACTATATGTTTGATATTATTAAAAAAATTAGCGATTTTTTCTCCTAGGAGCAAATTACAAAAACGCCTATTTACAAAAAACCAATATTATATGGTTGGTATGATTGTTAATACATTGTATGTCTCCCAGACGATGCACAAATTATCGATCTGATCTTGGAAATTACACCACTCAAAAGCAATGCCCTCCGAAGTTCCGGTAGACATCTAGGAGGAGGTTGACGGGCTGCAACTCGTCGGCCAAGCATGTCCCAACGTGCTCTACTGGACTCAAGTCCGGTGAGAATGCTGGCCAGTCCATACGGGTGATATCCTCCGATTGAAGGCCTTCGCTTACGATGTTTGCACGGTGAGGACGGCCGTTGTCATCCATAAACACGAATTGTGCGCCCATGGCGCCCCGAAACAAACGTACATGTTGTTCCAGAATGACGTCCCGATAGATTTGGCTTGTCATGGTTCCAATTTGAACATGCAGGTCAGTTCTGGAACCCAGAATAATTCCACCCCAAACGAGCACTCCTGCACCACCGTAACGGTATCGTTCAATGATGTTTTCTTGGTGGTAACGGGTACCTGGAGCTCTCAATATGAAAATCCGGCGAGAATCAGACTGCAAGCTAAACCTGGACTCGTCCGAAAATATCACACAAGGCCACTGTTGCGGTGTCCACAATGCATGCTCTCTACTCCAGGCTAACCGCAGGCGACAGTGATTTGCAGTAAGTGGAACGCATCTGACAGGTGTACGAGCATATAGACCAATCTGCCTTAAGCGTCTGTACGCGGTGTGCCTTGAAATTGTTGTACCAGTGGCTGAAAAGAGCTGACGAGACAGGTCTGAGGCTGTGCTCCGCCTGTTTCTTTTGGCAGTAACTGCCAAATACCGGTCCTCATTCGGCGTTGTAACTCTGGGGCGACCTGTGCTGTAACGTCTACTCACATTACCATCATCTTGAAATTGTTGCCAAAGCCTGGAGATGACACTCTGGCCAATTCCAAGTTCGTCTGATACTTCCAGTTGGGTACGTCCACATTCCAGACGGCCGATAATTCTACCACGTAAAAATCATCCAAATGAGTCCTTTGTGTCATAACTATTCGCTTAAAATGCTTATAAAGCGCCTGCAAACAATTTTACTTCTTTGCCTGTATTCCTTATATATCAGTCTCTTACATTCTCGTCATTGTGACGTACCATCGGTGTCATCTGCTTACTTCCTGAAATTTCCATATGATGATTCTTGAAGATGTGTGTAGTGATTTTACAGGTGATATAATTATTTTAGAGTTCGATTTCCGGGTGACTCCGAATTATCCTTAATTTATGGACATGAGTGTAAATTATATACTTGATTTTGAATATTACTTACTTGAATTCGAAAATGCAATGTGTAGTAAGTATTATTAAAAACACAATCTCTTTTCTTTAATGCAGATTTGTTCTTGATTTTGGGGGGATTTATATGCAGATTAGTTTGCTACTAGCGAGGCCTGTCTTAATTGTGGATATCGTCCATTGTTTAAGTGTACGCAAAAGTTAACAGAGTTAAAATCTGTAAAGTTAGAGTCGCCATTAATACCATTAACCACGATAATTAAGATGCTTCCTCGCTATATAGTATATGAATTTATAAATGTTAAGCAGAACTACTGTATTAATTGCAGAATATTTCAACAGTACTGAGGTAGTTACAAAAAGTTCTAATATATTACAAAGACTGTATCAAAGTGTAACAATAATTTAATAACTGCAGAATGTTACAACAATAATGTAAAAAGGGTACAATAATTTGCTCTTTGAAGAACACAGATTTGCGTAAATTTTCTTTAAAATAAAGAAATTGTTTTCGCTATTATTGCCAAATTTAAGATTAAATTTGTAGAGTACGTTTAGTTTCTAAGAAGTTATTTTACGTTAGTTCTCTTTCCTATCTTCCTCATTTCCATCTTCCTCCCTGATTGTAAATTTCTAGTTCGTGTTGTATACAAATGAGGTAGAACGAAGAGAGCATTTAGAGTAAAGTTTTAGAGGGTAGAATCAGAGCGTGTTCTGTCTGCCTGAAAGTTACTTTATTGAATTGATTCTCTCAGAGCCAGCTTGTGAGTTATTCTAATTGTGCAGCCGTTAGGCTAACTTACTTAGTTTTAGTTCATCATTATCTTTGATTTAAGCCACAATTGTTGGCTCTTGTAAGCACGAATGGTACCGTCTGTTAACTATTGATTAAGCTGGATTAACGGGTCATTTACAACCTTTCCCTGTCTCTGTGGTGCTTAAAAAATGTAGCGAAAGAGTTCTTCTACATTTTAAGTTACTTTATAAGGTATATCTCCCACATTCTTAGCGTGCCTTCGTGGTGTAGTGGTCAGCACACTGAGCCGGTATTTCAGAGGTCCGCGGTTCGATTCCCGGCGAAGGAATTGCATATTTTTCATGTCTCCTGCTACTAAATAACCTAATGTCTCTACAACTTAAGAACTCGAAACTCTACAAATTTTTCTAAAATATTGCAGAAAGTAATATCACTACTTTTTCAAGTACAGAAATGTCTTCTGCTGCTTAAATTACCGCGAAATTCACACTCTACTGCTACCTATATTTTAAGCTTAATGTGTGACATTTAAGTTTAAACGGTTAAAGGAAAGAAAGAGCCGAAATTCGTAAATATTTTCCACTGGTCTGTATCGATATCTTTGTACATGCAAGCATTATCAGTCGGTGTTGCATATAAAAACGTACGCCTTTAACGCGTAACTTAATAAATACAGTTGACCAATCTCATTCCAGTTTCGTGGAATCCCTGTGAAAATTAGTGTCATTGTAAAGGAAGAATTTATTATTGCACAAAAATATAAGCTAACTCTTTCTTTGGAATGGTAGAAATATCCGAATTAGGGTTGTTCGAGACGGAAGTTCAAAATATACTGAATGTACCACAACGCGTGCAACCTTTCTTTTGAGATGGATTTCCCATTGTAGCCTACTCGTGCTCTGAAAACTTCTATCTAAACAAGCAATTCTGATTTCATCATTCATTGTTTCTATGACCTGTGTTTTGTTTTAAAGCGAACTTCGTGTTTTTGTGCCATAGAAAGTATCGTCTCAACAACAAGAACCTCTTTCTCTTTTAAAAGTTGTTGGAACAATCCAAAACACTTAAAAATTATTTAAAATTTTAGAATTTAAGGACTTTTAAGAGTTACAACACTCAGTCCAACCCCAAACTAGTATTCGCTATAATATTTTAAGATACGATCTGCAAGGTATTTCGTTGCAAATAGAACAGCTTATATTTTCTCTCTCCTTTCTGCATGCCTTCGTGGTGCAACGGTAGCACAGTCGGTGCGTTATCGAGAGGCAAAGTTCGAGTCCCAGTGAGAGGGCATTGCTCATTTTTCATTCTCATGCTTCAAAATAACCTAATGACTCTACAAGCTGTAGTAGTCACTGTGTTACCAGGAACAGGAACAAATTTCCAGACAGACTATAATAGGCAATGTAACTACAAAGAGAAATTTCTACTGTGTTTCCTCTTCTTGTGATTTATTTAAAAAATATATTTGCCAATTTGTATGTAAGAAAAAAATTAAGCGTTACTGTTTAAAAGAATCATTTCATTTCATATTCCAGGTTTAAATTTTAGACGATTCCATAGAACAGTACTCAACGTGATTTTTTAATTCATAGTAGCAACTTCGGGAGATACATGGCAAAGTTAATGTTCGATGGATATGGCAGCATTTCGATTGTCCTGTTTGGCAATTCTTTCATAGTAAGAACTTCGGAAGGTATTATGAGAATGCAGTCATGAACAAAGAAAATGATAGCTATTCATTATAAAGAAAAGCATTATTTTCTTATTAAAAATAGCTCTTATTTTGTTTTGTAGGTTTCTTTAATATTGAAGGTAGTTGTATGCATAAGCAGCAAAATCCAATTGATGTTAATTTTGCTCATTTTAAGCAAATAATGCTTTTTGCTTGCAAGCAATTTTGCTTTTCGTAAATTCAGCAAAGCAACAACCTTGTGCTTGGAGGAAATTTAGACAAGAACTGGATGCATTTCCAGGACAATCAGGTAATATCCCTCTTCATCATTCTTGTAGATTTCTTTGCTCCTGATGAAGAGGGATCTGTACCTCTTTGCCCTCAAAATCGATTGAGATCTTTACTAAATCTACCCCCAAACACAATGTTGCTTTGCTAATTTTATGTTTCCCTTTGGCATGCGTCTCTTCTTTTTTAACTTTGCTTTTGGTTGGTAATAAACAAAAGCAAAATACGAATTGCTTGCCCTCTTTGTTAACACGTTCATTTTAAAAACACCTGGAGAAATAATATGAAGAAATTTATGTTCAATGAAAATGACAGCAATTCGTTTTCTCTGTCTGATAATTTTATTTTGATGTATCTTTAAATTAATCAGGTCAACAATATTAGAGTTCTTAACATTAAGATTTGAAAGCACTGACATTCTTAAATTATAAAAGCTCTTTTTCACTCCAGATCCCACCATTCGAGAATGGTTTCTGATAAAAAGCAACTTTTGGCCGCCTTTTCTCAGCTGCATGTACCTGCTGACCATCAAGGTGATTGGTCCGTACTTCATGAGAAACCGAAAACCTTATGAACTTAGGAAAATAATGGCTTTTTACAATCTTTTCCTGGTGGTTACTTATCTTATAGCTCTTGTCACGGTGAGTATCTTTTTAATAAAATACAGTACTAAAACTAAATGATAAATGAACTAAGCATTAAAAAAACTAAAAATTAAATAACGGGTCCGCAATCAGAGGTAGTAACGTGGTATTATGGCAAAATTTGGAAACTTATTTTCTAATCTTTGCCGGAGCAGCCAGAACTTCGAAACAGCAAAGATAAAAGAATCAAAAAAATGTTTCAAAGGAAATAAACCAGGAATGGCTTATCTAGTAACATCTCTTCAGAGATATCACAAAATAATCTAATGCTACAAAGTAATATCATTCAATAATTTTAACTCAAAGGTCGTTCTTAGCCTGCAAACAAGCTTGAGACTACAGTGTAACTGTATTAACTAAGTGTTGGATCGAGCTTTTAACTGCCGGTTTAACTTCGGCTAACAAAATGGATAATGCCAAACTGGGCGAGAGAAAACACAGTTGGTGACCGTCGTTGCCAAAAGCTTTATATCCAAAATTTCCAGAAACCTCCGCCTTAAATAGACGTCACTCATTTGCATGCTGCTGAGGTCTAATAAAAGATGAAGTTATAGTATAGGTGCAAAATGGGTTCATAAAAATTGATTAATCATAAAAATCCGAATGCTAGAATTACGGATATTGGGTCAATCAATTTAAATATTATAAAAACAGGTTAATCAACCCTGCCGCCCAACCGGAATAGTGCTTCGTGACGCAGACTACCGTACTGAAGGGCCCGGGTTCGAGAAGGCCTAGATTTGTAAGTGTACAGTATCTGTGCGGCGTGGAATCACCCAAAACATGAAGCGACCCAAAAGTCCTCTCGAGATGGTTAGAGGTAGAGAAAGAGGGGTAAAATTTCATATAAAACGTGGATTGTAAATAAAAGTTTTCTCTAAAATATTGTAATTCATTTAGCGCCCTACTCACACTCTCGCCACGGCATTTACGCATTGGTTGGAAACCCCATACTTAATGATAAAATATGATTAAATTTTTCTTTTAATTTCCATAAGTTTTAATTTTCCTTTGCAGTTTAGTTAGGAATATATATATATATTTTTAAATTAATTTTGATCACCTACTTAGTATCTAATATAATAAAAGACGGTACAGTGAGATTTGTCTTTGAACATGTCAACTCAGGCTTGCTCGTAATAGAAACGAATTCATCATACCCGTTAAATTAAAATTCCAGTGTTACTTCCCCTTTTATTAAAAAAATCGTTTTTTCATTCAGGCTTAAAATACTGATGAATAAGTGCGTAGATGTTTTCGTGGTTTTCCTCATCTTTAACATAAATACCAGTCCGTTAACTATAAAAACGTCCTCCACAAAGGTTCCCTTTTCTCATATATTTCCTTTAATCAAATAACATGGTACTCTTTGCTTTAAACATGGATAACCCTCATATACTTTCCTTTAATGAAATAACATTATAAATTCGAATTTAGATTAGGCATAATGAAATTTCAAGTAAATTCATTAACCAACAAAAGTTTGAAATTTTTATATTAATGACTAATTATAGCCTTTTTTTAGATTTAAAGCCTTACTTTTATAGGTAAATAGTAAAACTGATAAAAATATTTTGACTTTTACAAACGCCGCTCAACCGGGATGGTGGTTAGTGACGCTGACTGCCGTACCGAAGGGCCTGGGTTCAAATCCCGGAGAAGGCATGGATGTTTGTAAATGTATAGTCTTGCGGCATGAGGGCGCTCTAAGTAGCAAGAAGAAGAAAGTCCTCTCGAGAGGTTGGTGGGAGACCCTCGGAACTATCCCATTGGGCTGCTCCCCTACAAAACTCGGGGCGGAAACAAAATCACATTGTCGCCCGTATGGTGCCCAAGGCTTTTGCCAGCAACAAGGAGCAATATTTTCTCCTTGCCACGATGAAATTCGTGGACTTGTTCTGATCGATGGTAGGAGACTCTTGAACCCGTCCTCCCGGGTGATATATTCATGGGTTGGTGTGATATCCAACAAGCAAGTTGATTAGTCATAACAACAGCTTAAACTCTTACAGCATGATGGCCATGTTTCTGAGCTATACAATGAAAAATGCTAGCGCCATTTACTTATTATATTTCTTGTCATGTATATGCTGGACTACATTAATGACCCATTAACTACTTAAATTATAAAATTTTAATAATTATTTTTTATTTTCAGTTTTGTAAAAGCAATGAAAAAATATTTCATTTCATTAAGTTGAAAATGTAGGAAATTTTGAATTAACCTTTGTTTCTATGAATTAACCTTTGTTTGGAAATTATTTATTTGTATGATAATATCAGTAGAACTTTACCAATATCAAAATATTTTTTCGATTTATTCATAAGTACGGCAACCATCAATTTGAATAAAATCTAGCAACGCAAAATACGGCTAGCGCGTGGCGCAGCTGCACCCCAGGCTCGGGGCTCGATCCCCAGGCTGGGCAAGGTTGACTCAGCCCTTAAGTGGGTCGATAAATTCAGTACCAAGTTCGCTTGGGGACTAAACACCGGGGGGTCCTGCGACAAGCTAACCACTTGTCCATAGCATATGCTGATGCACCTCGGGGCCCAAAAAGGTCAAGAAAGCAGAGAAAGGCCACTGCAGACCGTGGACCACTAAGGCTGTTGCGCTACTGAGTTCAGTTTAATTTAACAAAGCAAAATAATTGTTGTATGTTAATTTCACTTTGCACGTTTTATATGTTTAGTGGTGAAAATTTATATTTCTTTTGATTGAATAAAACTTATACTCTGTTTCATAAATAATGTATTTTCAGTTCATCTATAACCTGAAAAATCTGAACACAATGAAGTTGTGTGAAATATCCCGCGTCAGTAGGCAGGATGCGACTTATGTGGTAAAATATTCTTTTTTCTCCTACTTATATAATATATACAGATATTTCTCTAACTAATACTTAATTACACAGATTAATAAAAATTTAATATGCATTTTACGATATCATTTATCATTACAGAAAGCTCTCAAAATGTACGAAATATATAATTTTTACTTCCTTGTATGAAGTAAAGGAAGTATTGTAATTGCGAAAATTTCGGATATCATTATTTCAAAGAAAATATCCAGTTTGACCACTTTCGATTCCTCCCCAAAAGTATATATATTGTTGCGTTATACGGGTTCGTGGATTTGAGAGTATCCGATGAAAACACGATGCAGAACGATAAAAAGCACAATTTATTTACAAGAATCACTGTTTACAGCACAGTTCCAAAATCACCTTTAAAAGCGTCGAAAATCTACAATAAATACGCTGAAACAATCAGCAACACAGCTTCAGGCTGTAACTGTAAAGGTAGCTTCACGGCAACACTAAACTTATAATAAACACCGTGGAACAATCACCAATACACTGTCAAGCTATGCTATAGAGGTAGCTTCACGGCAAAGCACTATCTCGATCGCTTTCCGTTCACAAAACTCTCGCGTAGCTTAACACTCACAGTAAGCAGCTATTCTCACAATGCCGGTTCTCCGAAACGCAGGGGTTTGTATAGCTTTTCCTTAGGTTCCACACGTTTCGAGAAATATCTCGACAGGAAGTTATTCTAGAAGCTTCCCGATTGGACCATGGGATATCGCCTATTTGGTCGCCAATCTGGCAACCCTACCATACACTATTTTATGGCAACCCTAGTGCTATGCCAGAAAGCTTACATACAGGCGCAACCGCCCCTGTTTGGCCATGTAAACTCCTGCGCTCTGAATAAGCTCCCGGTTTGGTCTCTTGAGGCCATAGGGAATTGTTGCTATTAGATAGTGGAAGGCGAGGGACACATGCCTGTTTATCTCTGGTAGCCATCAGGCGTCCCCGTCTTCCGTCACCTACCTACCTACCTACAGGCGCAACCGCCGAATTTTTCGCAACACTATATATGTATACATACATATATATTGCTACTCTGTTACCCGGCACTGTAAGCTCAGTATTTTATTCTTATATGTTGGTAAATTTTGCATGTTTTGATTTAAAGGTAATTGATTTATGTTGTTCTTATGTTCCGGTTAAGGTTTTTTATGCGTTTAGTTAACCTACATGCAACACTTGTAGAATTAACAACAATTTAAAAGTCGGAGTAAGCGTAAAGAGGCCGCCATTTGTTTACATTTGAAGCTCATAGTAGAATAGTGAATTAAGTCATTTTGTTCACCCATTTCAGTGTATTTTTACATTAAATTGTTTTTAGCTGTATTTGACCTTTCTGTTTTTTTTTTTTTTTCTGTATTTTACAATTTTTAATGAAGATATTTTGAGTTTCTATGTATTTTTGCTTTGCAGCGAATCTCCAATGAAATTCGAGGAAATACGTTTAAATGAAAAGCAGCAAAAAAAAATTGAAATAATTTAATAGGCCGTACACGGAATTCATGCGATGCCCACATCAGATATTCAAAAAATAAAAATAACTTTTATAGAATACTTTGTGACGGCGCGATATGTAACGTAGATTAGCTTTGTATTTATTACTTTTCTGCTTCATATGAATACTTCATTCACATTCTGCTCATGTAAAATATGTAAAAGCAGCCTTTTAAGAGAGAATAAGTAAATCTTTAGTAATTGGGAAATGTATTACGACTTAAAAGCAATTTGACAGAGTACAGACAGTTGGGACTCGAAACAAAAGTACCAGTACTTCACAACAATGAGTCTATATGATTGTTATTGATCTGGAAACCGATGTTAAATCCTCCAGACCCTACTAGAAAAGTTCGCGACCTATCGTTTCATCTTAAAACTCACAAATATAGGACAAGGTTTTAACTATTTATTTAGTCTGAAATTTATGCATAAAAGGCAGCAGACATAGCACCACTTGTAGCCAGGCAAATAAAACAATAAAAGTCAGTTAAATTGCAACCGCGAGTAACGGAGTCTATTACTATACATTCAAGAAAATAAGCTATAAGCTGCCCAATATTTTACCGTAGCGTAAGTCTAGAACACCGGGTAGCAAGGGAATGCAAAACTCGGAAAAATCAATTTTAGATAGAGCAGGCTAGGAATTCTGACAGCACGAAGTGAGTGCCGGAAGCTCTTTTTCTTTCAAATTCAGAACCTTCATCTTATTTACTCTCAAAGGTAATTTGCATTCTGGTGAGGAATACGGAAAGAAGAAGTTATAGTACAGATCAACTGGTTAATTAACATAAATACCTTAAGACCACAGTAGCAGCCAACAAATTATACATTCACCTTTCCTTTAATATAGAAAAACCTTTGGAATCTAAAATATTTTCTCATAAGATTCGTTCGCATAGTCGATCTATTCTAAAAAATATACACGAAATGGCTATGCCTTGAAAGTTACGATGCTTAGTACATTGCACAAGAAATGGGACTATTCGCCGCCACCGTTTCTCCGTCACACCGATTCGCCATTAAGACATATTTTTCTTAAGTGCTTATATTATATATTGCCATTACAAACATAAAATTGCGCGTGACATAGAAATTAACTTGTTAGTATATTATCTATATATTTATTACTTTTAAGATAGTAATGGTCTAACAAGATTGCAAAGTCATTCCATTTTCGGTTAAGATTTCATAAAAATGTGAATTTCCTGCTTACACGAATGAATGCTCTGAACTAGTTAATTAAAAATTTCAATAAATTTTGGTGAATCATGTAAACATTGCATCTGCATAACTTTAGAAACGATAATATAAATTCTGTTAGACGAAGGTTGCTATTTATATTTCTGGTCTAATAACGAAAAAACTTGTTTACGATCGAAATTGGTTTTACATTTTTTTTTAAATATATCCTCCATGAAGATCAATACTTGCATGCGTTGGAACCAATTTTCGAAGTACTTTTTCACTCCGATTGAGGTAACTCTAAAACATGCGTTTGCATCAACCGCTTCTTCGAGTGTCGCAAATCGCTGACCACGTAATTTAATTTTGATGTACGGAAACAAAAAAAAAGTTGTTTTATGCCAAATCAAGGCTGTATGGCCGATACCCCATCAATTCGATGTTTTGTCCCGTCAAAATTCCTTTTTTTGAGCCGATGTGTGAGAGCTCCCATTGTCATGATGAAGAATGATTCTTCTCTTCTGCTTTTTTCGAATTTCTCCGATGACTTCTGACAAACAAATCGTCATGTACCATTTGGAATTGATATCCATGTGTTCTCTAACGCCGCTGTTGCCACGTGACCGGTAATGTCAAAGAAGCAGGCAACCATTTGTTTCCATGTGTTTCTTCCGCTAACAACTTTTGTTAGATTTGGCTCGTCTTGGAAGACCTATACAGTCGACTGCTGTTTTCTTTCGAGCTCATATGCACAGATCCATGATTCGCCACCTGAATAGATGTTATACACAACCTCTGATGCACCTTGAACGTATTTTCCAACATTTCCTTGTACCAACCGACACGAGCTTTCTTGTAATATCATACAATCATATGTAATCAAATGTAATATCGTATCTTCTTGTAATAATGCTCATGTAATATCTTTTTGATGCTTGTCACACTAATGCCCAAAGATGCCTCGATCTCCCGGTATGTCATATGACGAACTTGCTTTATCAGTTAAGCCCAGCATCGATATTTTCTGGCACAGCAACCGATTTTGGACGATCTTCATAGAATTAGTTCTGGAGCGAACGTCGACCACGATTGAATTCTTATATCTATTTTTTACAGTGCTGTAGGATGGTGCTTTATGGATGTATGAAGAATTAAGTTCATCGAAGCACTCTTACCTTGATAATCCACGTCGAAAGTTATGAAAAATAATTCCAAGAAAATGTTCACGAGTCAATTCCATTTTTTTGGCCGAGATGAATTTTTCAATTTACTGTAAAGAATACAAATGAGCTAAAATGGCAGAATGTTCTGAAGAAGTTATGGTTAAAAGTATCAAACTTTCGATTGGAATCATCTTCGATCGCCCAGCAGCACTTACTGTTGCCAAAGCTGGAAATATAAATAGCAACCTTCGTATTAGTTGTTTAACCCATAATTATGAAAAGTGGTAATTTTGTTCTATTTGATACTGACATAATTTTCTAACTAACTATGTGTAATTTCTTTATATCCCATATTTATAAACAATTGTATATAAATTATAAGTAATCTATATTACGTAATTAATTTCTAGTTGACAGCCAAAGGGTCCGCGGCGAATCAGCTGCCGATAAACTCTGCTGTCGGTGAAACGGTGGTTGCCAAACAGCTACGACGAAACAGCGACGACGATAAGTCCTAGACTTGATTGCTTAATTACGATGTCTAGAACAAACTATATAACGGTTTTTAATGCTTTCTTAACATAAATGCGATATATAGGACTATACAGTATTCTGAAGTTCCAGAAAGTCTACTCTGTTGCAGGTAGAAAGACTCACGTTCAATAATTCACGTTGGCCGCAAAGACGCTTAAGTTCCACCTTAAAATGTTGCTAATTGATACAAAAGAAGAACATTCAGTGGACACGTGGTTCATCGTAAGAAATCCTGTTTCAGTATTTCGAAAGGGCATTATAGTGCTTTGATAATATTTAATATAGTAAAAATGTGAGCAATTTTAGAAATGGTTTTTCTGATGGTTTCGACTTTTAAATCGGTGTGTGACGTGGCTATTTCTTTAAAAGCTGTATTTTTCGAAAAAGGTCATTACTTAGTTATGGATCAATTAAATTTATTTCTGTGTTTGGCAAAGTGAGATCTAAAAGTGAGTTTACTATGAAGTATGATGCGTAGTATATGTCTTCTTCATATAACGAGGGAGTAGATGGTAGATTGAGTAATTAATCTTTGCGAAATAGAATTGTATTCGATTTGCTGGCATTCATTGAAATTCTCGAATCTTTAAGCCATGCTTCTAGCATTTGGGCAGTGCCAGAATAGCAGTGTTATCAGCAAAAAGTCATATTTAAGTCTTAGAATACCGATGACTCTTCGTAAAACAGACATTTGCATTTTGATTATTTCTGAGACTACATATGACAGTAAAACAATAAAATTCGTATTTATTCAATAGTGTTATTTCAGAATTTATTTCAATTTCTTATGCGTAGTGACAAATTAAGAGCAATTTCTAATAAAATAAAGTTCATCTAAGTACAAAGAAAGGTTTCGGAAACATCATTAAAATCCGGCTATCGTCTTGCTAAAGACGTAAAAATATATTTCCGCGAATAGTTCGGAATTTTCGGAACTGAGTACCTGAAAGAGCGCGCAAAAACAAAAAATTAATATAGTTATCAAACTCTTGAGAGTTCCTATCATCAATTACAATGGCTCTTTTCGAAATAGACACATGTAATTTGACTATTTGTGAGCCTTTGACAAGCTAGAAAGCTTCCAAGTGTGTGGGGGGGGAGGGGGTTATTATTTTTTAGAGAATGGGTTTTTCTTATACTAATTTTTTTTTTCAGTTTGCGCTTGCCATAAAAGGTCTGAAATAGGACATTAACCAATTAACCATTAATCATTAATTGCAATCAGTTACTTTTCTCATGTCCATAAATGAAAATAAATAAAGGAGATTCATTTTTAAAATTTTTATCCAATAAATTAGTAAGCAAATGTCTCATGCTGTATCTTAAGCTTCTGCAAAAAGCAGCTGCCGTCACTGCTCTCATATTTAATTTTGGCCTATTAAGAGTGCTATGAAAATAATGATTTTAATTTTAAGATGCTGTTTTCATCAGACACAGAATTTTCAGCAACGTGATCGACAAACTAACTACTAATTAAGACACAATAACACGCCGAACGAAACTAATTCAGAAGTCAAAACAACAAAAATCAGCTAATATTCTCAATATTTTTACAGGACTAGGTTCGATGGTTTTTACCGAACCATCATCCTCAGCTGCGAAACCGTAAATGAAACTAACTACTGTTTCTACATATTAACTACCTTTATTTTATGACGTAATTGCATTTTTTAATTGGCTATGACTTCATTGCTCAAGGAAATAGTTTTACTACAACAATAGAACGACATTCAAAAGATTTTACGATGACAACATTTCTCTAGCTAATTTTACATTCTTCGTAAATAATATTTTTTTTTAATTCGTTTTAGATGGCAACCTGTGGTTGGGTCGTCTACCTCCTGAAATACGTCGAATTCTTTGACACGGTAAGAAGACTATCAAATTCTTTTGAAAAAGAAATATGTGATATGGAATTATTTTAATTATCATCAATGATATACGTAATAATGATTTTCATAGCATAATGATGATACTTATGGTAAAACTATTCTTTCAAGTATGTGAAAAATTAAGATGGATTTTTTTAATAGAACTTAATACAGGTTATCAGAGTATGGATCACGATCATCTATTAAGCACTCGTGTAATACGTTTTGATCGCTGAAGTATTTAAAACAAAAACCTTGTTTGCTCATTTATGTAGTCTGTGTGCAAACTTTGCGCAGTGCTACGTTTCCTAAGTTAAAAAAAAGCATCTAATTATCATAAAAGCTACATTTTGTGGAAGTTTAATCATTCTTTATACATTTACAGTCATTTTTATAATTGCACTTTAATTCTGAACATAATTGTACAGTGCGAAATAAAAGTGGGCGGACAGTTCTATATCTTCCATCCTACTGCACCGATTGATGAAATTCAAATTGCGTTTTTCATGTATCGAAAGCGCGACTTAGGATATATATTAGATTTATATCTAGCATTGTTTTAATATAGGTGTTTTGACACAAAAATCGGACTTTTTCTGAAATGGCATGCCAATTCTTTTCCATATTTCGATTCTACGACACAAATTGTGTGTAAATATTAAATTTTGTAATTTTTGGTGAGAAATTTATGCAGAAATTAAAAAATTTATCTTGGCGCATTTTTTTTCAATTTGCGCCTAGAATAATTGACTTGGCGAAATTCTTAATTTATAGCAACCTACTTTCATTTTTTTATTGTATAGGAGCGGAAAAAAGGTCACGTTCATTAATTTCAAATAATTTTAACAAAGTGCGTAAACCACATTTGGTGTTATTATCGTTTGTAACGAATATGCCAAATTTCAAAACACGCCAATGTACGTAGATCTTAGGAAATTTTGAATAAAAACTCTAATTTTTTGCTAGTGTGCCTAGAAATACATCTACTTTAAGATGATGTTAAAAATTTTATAGGTTATAACACAAAAATGTTTTTGGAAAATTTATAAAAATTATTTAAAAAAACAAATTTTTAAAAAAGTCACGAAAATGTGCGAATTATATTTGGATTAATCCCAAATTTTGAATTCTGGAAGAAGGAATCAAGTAAGTTTAAAAAAAAAAGGGATATTACTAATAATGTATCAAATTCAATTAACATGGGGGAGCTAAAATTTTGAGAGCTGTTTTTTTTAAAAAGTACTCATGCGATTTTTGCAAGTTTAGTTTGGCATAATTTGAGTCGTAAAATCGAAATATGGAAAAAAATTGGAATGTCATTTCAGAAAAAGTCCGATTTTGTGTTAAAATACCTGTATTAGAACACTGATGTATATAAATCTAATACATATGCTAAGTCGCGCTTTCGAGACATGAAAAATGCAAGTTGAATTCCTTCAATCGACCCAGTGCAACGGAAGATATAGAACTGTCCCATTTTTCTTTTCTTCCCCCCCCCCCGCAGTGTACGAACGATAAATGAAGGTCATCTATACATAATACGTAAGATTAACACGTGCGACTCATACTTATTATATACGATCAATACATGTTATCCTACTCATTAGGTATGTACTGTATAACATTAAGACTGACGGTTAACTGAGATGGTATTGGGGCATACAGTCACCAAGTGCTTTGACCCGTAATTCAATGCTCCAGGCACATGGCGTTTTGGCAATAGAGCGCAAAAATGTACTGCCGTTAACCCAAATAATTTTATTATGGCGTATTTAAAAACATGTCTTACTCACCAGATATTTTAAATAATGTAACACTATGTCCACGTATCATCATGGAAATCCGAATTATTCAAATACTGTGAGGTTGCTGCATTCTTTCTGTACTCCAGCAGATTTCGTGCCCACAAAATCTTTCACAGAACCACCAGCGGACGAATGGTAAAGTCGCTGAACACTCGTAGCTCGGGCCGAGGATCGAATCCCGCGAAATATCCACTTGACATCGGTTAGTGTTACCGCTGCTAGAAACATAACATATCTAATGGCTTCCACATGGCCTCGGAGCAGACGATCGGCCGAACGGTAAAGTCGTGAACACTGGTAGTTCGTGCCGGGGGTCGTATACTGGCTAACGGGCTAGCTGCATGGACGTTTACGTGGCTTTCCCCATGTGTAACTTGTATAAGAGCCAGTTTCCATTAGATAATCCTCCAAGAAAGTCACCCCTTTATTTAGGCAGATTGCCCTCGAGGGCTTTGCCATAATCAAATAAAACCAACCAACCTCTTACGTTCTCAAAACAACCAAGTCTTTACGTGGTCTTTATTTTCGCAACCGTTGATTGCCATCCATTTGCAAAATTGTTTTAGATGACGCAAATATTCGTTTGTTGTAGTTTTAAATTTATAAACATTAAATCTTAAACCTAATTTTTATACGAATCACCATTGCCTATACTTGTATTTAAAGAAATGTTATGTGTGATATTCTCTTGTGATGTTGTACTAGTTCACAATATACTTAATTTTGTTACAAATAACAAAGGAATTTTGACACTAGTAATTTCTAAGTTTCAAACGCTAAAATGCCTCATTAATATTCTCATGAATATTTATTACTTTAGAATCATAATCTAATAATCGTACAAAATATTCATTAATACAGAAATATTTTTCTATTTACTTTATGCAAATATTATTAAAAAATTGGCTACGTGCCGATTCTGAAGCCTCCGGTGTTTTCTAGAAAAGGAATTCTGTGTGAATATTTTGTGAATAATATCTCTTTTTGAAAAATTTATATTCATCTATATTTTCATGGCAGTTTACAAAGAAAGCTTGCCATTTAATCTATTTACATCATATGTCGTTTCTAGACTCATATATCTTAAATTCAGTTTCGTACAAATGCTAATATTTCGTTCAACTTGCGCATGATGTCTAAATGTGATCTCCAAATTTAAAACGGAATATTTCGGTCAATTGATATTATACAAATGTCACAATTTTTCTCTTTTATTTTTTAATGAGCATAAAATTTTCCTAAATATACCGCGGGAACATATAAAAAATTAGATTTCGTGATTTTTATAAAGCTGATTTTATGTTTAAAAATTCCCAAAATGGATATTTGCGTCGTTTAAATCGTTTTTGTTTTTGTACTTGGAAGTATCAGGTTGGCCAGAAAGTAATTTCCATTTTTTACTGTGAATAATAACATTCATTTTTATACAAAAATGAACTTTAGTTAATAGAATACCTTCCATTCTGTTCGCTATGATCTTTTGCCATATTTCTGGTGACTTCATAATTCCCGGCTGGGTTGAACTTCTGGTCTAACTTGACCAAGTGCAATTTGAGGTCATCGTTATTACTGAAATTTTAATCATTTAAAAATTTTTGCAAACTTCGAAATTAAATGATAATTTGATAATGCACTGTCGAGACTATATGGAAAATGCAACATTACTTCCCAACCAAGCTCTAGTAATTTCATATGTGTTCCTAAAAATATGCGAGTCCTCGCACCGTCGTGGTGGAACTCGATTCTTTTGGCGATTTACCAACTTTGGTCTTTTCTCTTCAACTGTTTCTTCCAGTTTCATAAGTATTGCCAATGAACGTATGACTTGATCTTTTGGTTTCTTGGAAGCAGCTCCGAGTGCACAACATCTTTGCAATCCCACTAAATTGACAGCATGATCCTTTTCTGATGCAGTTTAGCTTTCGATACGATTTGTGTTGATTCATCATGTTTCTTCCATAATATTTTTCAATTAATGTTATTGCAGATGATACATTTTTCATCACCAGTGATAATTCAGTAATATGGCGATCCGATTAAATTATGTTTTTAACGTTTTTGCTCTTGTTTAAAATTTTTAATGTTTTAAACGTTTTTGCTGTTGATTAAAATTTTTAAGTGCATACATTATTTCAATTAATTGAATAGTGTGTTATCATAACAGGTCGTTGCCATTGTTCAGTGAAATGTCATAATATCATAAGAAATTTTGGCTGAGAAATGCATCACGAGGGGATGGACCATTTCAAATTAATTATACACTCACTTATAAAACTTAAGCACAAAGATGTAAAATGCAAACAAATCAACAAATACTGCTTTGATTAACACAAAATTCGGCAGGAAAGTAGCACATATATTTATGCATAAAACAAAATCAATAACAATATACAGAAATGAATGCAATATTAAATTTTTGTAAGTTATCGGATAATGACATACTGGAGACTTAAACAGAATTATGGATAAAGTGAAAATAAACAGCATAAAATTAAGAAAAGGACATTAATAGGGCATGTGATCCTCCTCATCTGTATACAAAGTTTACACCTTGTGATCATGCTTTCAACTAGGTGGTCAACCACCGCAGAATTCAGAAATCGCCATTCTTTTTATAGAGGAGTTTCCAGCTCAATAAGAGTGGATGGAGGTGGGAAACGTAAAGATACAGCACAGCCGAGAGCGAGCATCCCAAAGATTTTTAATGGAATTAAGGTCGCGCGAATATGCTGGCCACTTCATATGCGCAATCCCTTCACTCTCCAGGTAGTCATCGACGATGTCAGCTCTATGGGGACGTGCGTTATCGTCCATTAAAACAAAAGTAGGGCCAACTGCTGCAGCGTACAATCTCACAATGGGTTTTCGGACGTCATCTCGATACCAGACAGCAGTCAAAGAACCCCGTTTAAAGATGTGCAGGTCGGTGCAATATCCTAATGAAATCCCTGCTCACACCATAATGCTTCCGCGTCGGAATGCGTGATGTTCGGTGGTGTTTTGGGACTGACTGCGTGTTCGTTGCTGACGCTATATCCTTATACGCTTGTCATCTTGCTCCAGAGCAAATCTTGACTTATCAGTAAACATGACATTGCCCCAGTCAGACACATTCCAACTGACATGTTCCCGGCACCACTGTAATCTTGCCCCTCTTGATTGGACGGATAGAGGAACACAAACTCGAGGTACTCGGACGTACAGTCCACTCAGCCCACTCATATGTTATCTTTGGCGTACAGTAGCTGCAGATATCGCCTTACCAATGGACGCTGTAACTACAGATGTCACACGTGTGGGGGTCGCTTTGCGATTCCGCTTGGCTACAATAGCAATATATCGATCTTCCGCGGGGGTTGTAACACTTGGGCGACCGGCTACGGGCCAAACTGTCTGTGTGATTTGGAATTGTTTCCATAGACGTAAAATTACAGAATGATGAACGCCGAAGAAAAGAGCAACATCTGTGATTGACTGTCCTGCTTCAATGCACCCCACAGCACGCCAGCGCTCAGAGTCTTCCATTCGTCTTCTGGATGTCATAAAAACACAAAAAAACAAACAAAAAGAAATTGAACGAAAACAAATTGTAAGAAAGTTTTAAACACCTTCTATCAGCACTTACAATCAACTGCTGTAACCCTTCATAAAGCTGGCTTCTTATAAGACTGCCTTTTTTGTATATTAGTTGACGTGAAAGCACGTCTGGCTGTTACCTAACATATTTGCATACTTCCATCTACCTCTGCAGCAAATTGCATCCTCTTCAATTCCAACTGGCTTCCGTAAATTAGCATTTTCCTCTCCGTTTTTAACTTTTGGAAGTGAGTGTACTTTTTTTTTCTTGAATGATTCTTACTTTCTCGTTGTATGTTTCGAATTGTCGATCCAAGTAATTTCTTACCACTATCGAAAGGAATTTTAAAAAAATCATCATTCTGAAAGTCATAACACTTTTTTTACAGCAAAAGTAATGTAGTTGTATTTGAAACTAGTATTAAATTTTTGTGCGAGCGAGGTTCACGCAAAGTAGTGGCGCCATCTAGGAGCACCCGTAATGGCTTTTCTGTATTTTGACTTTTATTGAATATTAGTGCTACACGTGCTATATTTTTGCATCTACTGAATGCTGTTAAATATTAGTATTAAACAAAGTATATATTTGCATCATGGTCACTTCAGAAATTTATAATATGTTGTTACTGCAGTATTTCTTGAATGATTCTTACTTTCTCGTCGTACGTTTCGAATCGTCGGTCCAAGTAATTTCTTACCACTATCGAAAGGAATTTAAAAAAAAATCATCATTCTGAAAGTCATAACACTTTTTTTCCCGCAAAAGTAATGTAGTTGTATTTGAAACTGGTATTAAATTCGTGTGCGAACGAGGTCCACGCAAATTAGTGGCGCCATCTAGGAGCACACGTAATGGCTTTTCTGTATTGTGAATTTTATTAAGTATTACTGCTACGCATGCTATATTTTTGCATCTACTGAATGATATTGAATATTAGTGTTAAGCATGGTATATTTCTGCATCATGGTCACTTCACAAATTTATAATATGTTGTTACTGAAGTAGATAAATAATTATATCTTCCATGGATTTAAACTAATAATTGTTATGTAACGGATAACTCTGCATAATCAATTATTTTAATATTTACACTTCATTTAGAAAAAAGAAATTAATGGTAATGAGAAATGATTATATTTGTAAAAATTATCAGAAAGCAATCAAGCATTACATTTTGATTCAACAACGATATTTTTTCAGCAAATAATATTGTTGCGAACAACGGGATCTCTCACTTTTTCCTGAGTTTATGAGTTCCCACATTAATGGTTATAAATAATTCAAGGGAAACAGGGATAAGTATTAGTTCCTCCTTAGCGCACGAAATAAATTGTAAATTTCCTCAAACCTAGTTAAATACTCGTAGTTCCTACCAGGTCTAACTCGTAATTCAGCTAACTGCTAAGTTTCACAACTGAACTCCCGGTATGGGTGTCGGTGTCTGCGACGTTATGCCTCGATATTGGGAATTTCGCAATGTGTTCGGCTCAATAAAAATGTTGCCCTAAGGGCACTTCACGTAAAAATACATCAACTGAGATTCCCAGAGGAGAAAATTTAACAAATGTGAAAGAGAGGAGAATATTTTCTTCTAAGTTTGAGAGATCAAACTAAGAGTCCTAATGGATTGGAATATGAGATTAAAGTCATAGTAGATATAAAAATGGATACACAAAATACAAACAGAGAATTCAAAGACAGTAAAATAACTATATACAATAAATACAAATACAGGGGTACATGTGTAGAGTTTACGTTGGAAAATTTAAATCTCTTAAAACGTGCAACATAACGGCGTTCTTAGTCTTCTTGTATAATTTCGTATTAAAAGAAGCTAAAATTCGTGAGATGGTTACAAGTAGTAGCTTTTTTTATAGAAATTTCAATTGGTTTTGTTGAGAAACTTACCAATTGTTTCAATTTTGAAATCCTCTTGCAATCATTGATTGCGCAAGTAGAAGCGTGCGTTAGCAAAGATGCGCAGGTATTTATTTTGCACTTGTTAGTGTTAGAGTTTGAAAAGGTTATTTATGGTTAGAGTAGTCCAAGCCGTTGAAGCATACGTAAGGACTAGACGCACAATTCACTGAACTCCACAGCTCTCCGACCCGTATTTATACTCTGTAGCATAGTCTCTAAAAACTTCTGGAAGAATCAGCAGTAGAGCCTGGAATATGTGTTTTCGCAAATCTTCCAGAAAGTAGTCGAGTTAGCGAGAAATAGCTAAATATCCCCAACTTGGAGACTAAATTTGTCTCCGCCCTTCAGGAACGAAATTGCCAATACATCTCGCGTTATAATTGAGCTATTTTCATAAATCCAAATCAGTTAAACTTAAAAAGTGTATAACGCTTTGCAATCTATAGACACTTAATACCTTTGGCCCCGAATTACATTTATAGCAAAATAAACTATACCATTGTAAAAACAATAAATAGATGGAAAAATAAGTCAAACAATGCAAAATTACAGAAAATCAAAAATGCGATAAATGGGATTAAAATGTTTACAAATATTTACAACAACATTTATTTAAAATAAGAGCCTTGTGTATTCATGATTTTAATAATCTACATCTTTTCATGAAAATATTCATTTGCTTTCAGATATTTTTTGTGCTCAGGAAGAAGGACCACATGATCACGAACCTTCACGTCATTCACCATGGCAGTCTTCCTCTTTGCGGATGGATGCTGTTCCGAACGGAAAGAAGTAAATATTCACATACAACTAATTATGCTAACTTTTACATCTTTACTTTTAAACATCAGTGTGCATAACATTAAGTCATAGTTTCCTAACGTATGCGTAATCGACCATACACTGCGCTGCACTGTGCACGACATACACTGTGTGCTATGGGCATTGAGGGGATCTATGGAGGCGCCACTGGTCCTAACATCAGTAACCAAAGACAAGCGCCTGGCCCCAGCCACCACCCCAAGCTCTTATTGGACACGACTTGTGATGTTATATAGTGACGAAATGAATTTCTCGCGGCATTTTCGGGCGCCAAAAGCTTGAGCCCCAGTTCCACAAATTCACCTTTATACATAACCAAGACCAAAGCAGTATAAGTTCACCTAACGTAAACGAAAAAGATAATGAAATCTCTTCAACCTTTGACGTCATAAACGGTAACCAATAAGAACAGGGGTAGTGGCTGGGGCAAAGAATATGTACTGTTAAGAAGGAAAACTTCACAGAAGCAGAAGTGGCTCCCTTCCAACGAAAAGGGAAACAACTGCGCATGCGTAAAATATCTGACGCCAAAAGGCGCCAAAAATCGAAGCTGAATGTCGAAGTTGGTTTGGACAGGTTCGACCGTTACGTTTAGCAAGAGTTTGAACAAAGAATAGGTTCTTTGGTTTCAAGTAGCGATATGGACAATGGAAGTTCAACAGCCAGTGAAAGTGAAACTTCACCTAATATTTCATCATTTCCGAGTTTAAATTATCGCGACAAGTCAAAGAACGATTCATCTTAACCCGTGTTCCTCAATATCCTATGCACGTCCCGAAGGGGGAAAACGTCGGCTAGGTACCAAAGAACCAGCATATCACAGAGGGGAAATTCTCGCCAACAGATTCCGTCGCCAAATCCCTTGGCGAATGTTCCCTTTTCTTTGTAGCGGCGTTGCAGATAAAGTGGTTTACATTACGTCTATGAAGCCTTTCCTTCTTTACATAGAGGTTCTTTGGCTGGGCCCAGGCGCTTGTCAAAGACAAGCTGTGTCCAGTTAGCTGTGAAAATGGTTATTTCAGGCGCTTATTAACCAAAGTCATGTTGTAGAATCACAGGTTATTTTGAAGAAGGAGATGTGAAAAATGTACAATGCCCTGGCCGGGACTCGAACTTGGACCTCTCGAATGCGCGCAAAGTGTTCTAAGGCGTGCTGGAAGGTGAAAGAAAATAGCCTAATATCCTTACAGCAAAAATCAAATGGGCAATAAGACTATGCTTGGTGAATTTAGTTGTTTAAACATCCTTGATGCAAGCATTTAAACTTACACTTGACTATACAATCGTGCATCATTAGATGAATTGTATCAAATTACCGAGACTGACTGTCATTCCACACTTTTGGTTCAGGGTTGCAAGTCGTAGTTTCCTTTTTCTGTTTCAAAGAATAGGAGTTTAAATATGTTTATATATCAGATATTCTATAAATATGATCACAAATACTTACTTGCGATGATATTCAGTAAATGGAAATAGTATTTTCTTCAATATTATCACTGTGAATGCAAAGGCAGGAGTTTGTGCATATTTTGCAGGTTCAATGCAGTTTCTAGCAATGTTGTAAGAAGTTTTGAATTATTAGTCCAAAGGGGCTTTGTCCCTGAAGAACTACTGTTTTCGTTTTGCGATTTTGCGTCGGAAACATTAAAAATCTGTATCACTTTGCAAACTGTTGCCACAAAATATTGCAGCCCTGTATTATATTTAAAGAAATTAAATAATGAAGAATGTGCACAAATGTATGTATGTTTCTCGCATTGTGATAAAACGACGGTATCTAAAGCCATCGAATTTTGAATGCCGTAATTCTGCTGCGAATATAGGCATCTGGAAGCCCAAATTTGAAATTTGGAATTTGTTTCATTAAAGGGTATCAGAACCCTCTATACCGACAATGTTAAATTGGCCATTTTCGATATACCTTTTTTCAAAACCTGCCGTAGATATACTCTTGAAATTTTTTGTGTAATTAACGTACACCTATCTGATTATACTGATATAAGCTTTTGAAACATTTTGAATTTTAGACTAATTTATAGACTATTTTATTAGGCATAGTAAAATTTAGCACTTTTCTCACGCAAAAAAATTTGTGAAATTTTTTTATCTTAATTTAACACAAAAAGCTCATGTTTAAATTATATTCTCTTAATGATTAATTTTATAGACGGACCAGCTTCACTGCTTCGTTTTTTAATTATTTTATTAAGAAAACATCATATACAAATATTTACAGTGAAGCGGAATACAATTTAACTGTGAGCTTCGTTTTACAGTAATTGCTCACGTCAGATAGGCTTGATTTCTTTTCTCTATCTCCTCAATCGTAAGAGGCGATCTATTGGCGAGACTCGTTGGCGTAAAATGCGCCAACAGCTTATTTCAGTAAATATTAGAAAATATAATAAATAGGCCATAAAAATTTTAGGTACCTGGGAGCAGTCGTTCCTGAGGAAAGGTGCATCGAGTATAAAAAAATCACGTTTGGAGAAAAACGTGTTTTTATGTAAAATTCCTCATTGATCAAAGCATTCGATGATAAAATAAAACTAGATTTTTTTAAAGTTCTAATTTTCATAGAGATTAAAGTATAGTATTTTTAGAAAGCTAAAAGTGTAGAGAATTTGAAAGTGCAAAAATCCCAAATCAATATCTTTAAGATTTTTGGCTTCCGACAGCCCTTAACGATTTCATATTTTGTAAAACTTTAACGAATTTTTGATTAACAAACTCAAATAGTTCAAAGCGGGCAATGGCAATATTGTACAGAAAAAAACATTTTTATCTGCAGCGCGTGAGACAGTGTGTAGGAAATTCTAAAGATATGCTCAGTTTAAAAATTATTTTGCGATATTGTTCTTTAACTGAATTTTATGGTTTAAATGCGAAGAACATAATATTCAATAAATAAAAGTAACATACAAAATGTTTAAAAAACGCCCCTGTGGACGTAATTTAAAATCTGAAACCTTTCAGATTTTCTTTTTTTTTAGCATTTGTTATTTATTATTATCTGTAGCTGAGTTTTATTTAACAATTTGATGTACCGCAAAGGCAATTAACAGCTAAAATTGTTGCGAATATTCCGTCAGTGCTTACATTCAAAGATATTTGTCGCATCATTGTTCCTGGAATATAGGGGCACTGAATACATTCGAATGGAAATTGAGAAAAATAAACCACGGAAGGAAATCACGGAAACAAAAAAAGTCGTCGAAAAACAACACTTGAAGCGAAGAAATATGTTGACAGAGAAAGCCTGGAACTACAAAAACATGAAGTATAATTATTTTAGGGTCATCGGCAGCAATTTTATAAAATATTTTGTAAAGTCTCGTGTTCTTTGGTAGCCCGAACTGTACGAAACTTCTAAAGACCTTAAGTATATTATCACTATGCAAAATATCACAGAGACTGAGAAAGCGTGTAAAGGACCCTTTTATTTAACTCAAATAAGGTTAACAGAAATCAACTACTCGTGCTTACAGACAGCCAGCATTTATGGTTTAAATCAAAAGTATTCAGATTGACTTGACTAAGTAAACGAAAGTTAGCAAACGGCTACACGGATGGAGTAACGCGCAAGTTGGCTCTGACTTAAAGTCATTGTGACAAGTCTAATGGCAAGAATAACGCAGCGCAACAGACTACTACTCTTAAGAGAATCCAATTAGCAACTTGGCTTTCAACAAGCGCTGTGATTCTACCCTCTGAAACCTTTTTTTAATATTAAAATCAATTCCTTAAAAAATAAGAGCTTAAATTCACCTCAGATTAATTCGAATATTTGCACTTGTCAGACAGATATATAAACAAATTAGTTCAGATGATATTTTTTTTAGATAATTGATGACGCAATGTGAGTGGAAAAGGATGAATGTTAATGTTGGACATCAACTGACCTATTCATTCAGTCCCAAAAACTTTCCAGCAATAATATTATTCAAATTCTTAGTAGTTATTTTTACAGTTTAAAAATTGATTATAGAACATAAGCATTGATTATGAATAAAGATGGAACAATAACACACCTAAATGTATCAAAGACGACAGCATTACGCGCTAAAATTCATTGTCTTAGATAAGAGTATTTTAGTTAATTCTGAAAATACATTTGTCAAAAAAGTAGCTTACAATATCGCCATTAATGTATAGACGGAATATATACTGACTGAGTAATTTCAGTTGTAGACTGAAAATAACTATTTTATATCTAATAATTTTCAGTGGAAATGTCTTCTTATATGTTATATTAGCACACCTTTAAAATACCTGTAAACATATATAAAATAACACCAAATGCATACTCAGTGACTGTTATGTCTTTGTACAGCTGGTATCCAGGGCTTTCCAACTATGCTCAATTCCATGGTTCACACTGTTATGTATTTCTACTACTTTCTCGCTGCCTTGGGACCCAGCATCAGAAAGTACTTGTGGTGGAAAAGATACCTCACAATTCTTCAAATGGTAAGTAAGGCCCAAATTCAAACCATCTCTATAAATAGAATGCCTAAATACAGTCTGTAAAAACCTAACCTCAGAAGCTAAAAAATATAAAATGAAGATTTCATTTCACGCTATTATTTTAGTCACGCAAAAGTAGCTTTTTAGTAATTAAAGTAAGTTAAAGATTAAGTAAATTAAAGAGAGATGCAGATACTACTATTAAAACTTTAATTTCTTCTTATGGCGAATTTAGTAAAGGAAGTATTGCAATTGAGAAAACTTTGGTTTATCATATTTCAACGAAAATACACATTTTAACCGCTGTCGAATGCATTTGAACGACTTTTGACTGTCACATTTGGAAGTACGGTTAGAGTAAAGGACTCTTTTCTTTCCAAAACGGGTTGTAAAATGGATTTAAAATGAATTCAGAAGGGATTTGTTTCGTGATATATGTACATAAATATGTATCTCTCATAACTCAAGAAATGATTAGCCGTATAACATTGAAATTTTATGTAAGGGACATGAATAACATCTAGCTATATACCTTTTTTTTTTGTTGCCATCAGCGGCATCAAATGTATATATGTGCCCACCCTCTTACATGATGCGTTGAGCTATTTTTTTATTATTATTATTTTATGTTAGTAAATTGTGGATTTTTTGCTTTAAAAGTGATTGAATTATGATGTTCATATATTCGAATTAAGGTTTTTATGTCTTTAGTTAATCTGCATGGAATAGTTGCAAAATTATTAACAATTTAAAAGTGTAAGTGACTGTAGACCTAACGTGCCGGGTATTTGTTTACAAATGAAAGTCTTAGTAGCATAGTGAATTAAATAAGTTTTCGCAGCAAATTTAGTGTCCTTTTCTCCAGTGAGACCAGAAGTTAACTTTAAATGTTTGTTCACCGAAAAGTTTGTCTTTCTGCCCGTTTGCCGAATTCCTTGTTTTGACACAGAAACTCTAAATTCAATTAAAAATAAAATTTTCCTTTAACTGCTTTTAATTGTGTTTGGTGTTTTAGGTTTTTCCATATTTTACAATTTTTGATGAAGATGTTTCGAGTGTTTATGTATTTTTGCCTTACCGTGAAGTGAGAACTGAATTGATTGAATAAGATATATATCTGAAAGTGAAATTCGATGCAGAAAAATGTGTGCATATTTCGGAAGTCGTATGATGTCCACAGCAACTTTTCATGATCTAATAATGGCGGCATCATATATATATATATATATAACTTGTGTTCAAGACTCTGCCTAAAACTGCATTTTCCGTTCATTCCATTAAGAGTAAACAGAATGTTATTTACGAAAACACTTGACGTCCGGTTACATAAATAATGCCACAGTCATTACTTGACGAAAAAGAATTCAGGAACTTGAAAACGAAAGTTTCAGATAACGATATCACATGACTTTTATGCACGGGCTATAAAATTATGCACTTTCTATGTTGCACTTCATTTAAACTTACTTTTTCGAATTTCATTAGATATATATATATTTCTCATTTAATCAATTGAGTCATCACTGAACGGCAAGGCAAAAATGCATACAAACTCAAAACATCTTCATTAAAAATTGTAAAATATAGGAAAAATCTAAAACACCAAATACAAATACAGTTTAAAAAATTTTTAAATTAAAGTTGTCGTTTTTCAGTTATTCGAGATATTCATACTTACAGACGTCACGAAAAAAATCCCTTCTGAATTCATTTCAAATCCCTTTTACACTCCGTTTGGGGAAAAGTGTCCTTTATTCTGTCTGTGCGTGCACGTCATGCCAAAAAAATGGATTCGAGAGCTTTGAAAATGGTTATTTCCTTTGAAATACATAATACCCTAAATTTTTCGCAATTCCAATACTTCCTTTACTTCGTATAAGGCAGGAAAATGTTATAATGTCGTTGAAATTTCGAATTTCTGTATATTGTTTATTTAACTAATAAAACTAGCTTCCAAGTCAAGGTAAGGGTCTTAAAATGAATTAATTTTCAAATAGCTCAGTTTGAATTTGAACTTTACAACAGTTTTCATTGTAAACATAAAGGCAACCCTCCCCTACCCACCGAAGATAATATAACAGATGTTTTGTTTTGAATTTTAGCGTAAGAGTTTCATTTAAAATGTCCCGCAGTTATTTCAGATATCAATAATTTATTTGGTTAATATTAAAAATTGTGTTTACTGAAAATCGCATCAATCAATTCTAATAACGTATTCTTTTTCCTTTCTGATTTTATTTTAGACTCAGTTCATTATAATCTTCATTTTTGCGACTGTGATAACGCCGCTTGCAGGATGCAGTGCAAGAAAGAGTAGTATCTACATCCATGTTTTTACTGCTGTCGTGTTCTTTATTCTGTTTTACAATTTCTACAGGCACTCGTTCAAGCCAACTAAATCGCACCAGAATGGAATTTCCAAAAGGGAAAAGCATGAAGACAAGTGTTCCAATGGGAAGGTCATGAATGGTCACGCAACAAAGATTAAGTCAAACTAGAACTCAATTAACACATCATACTTACTGAAACGGTGCTTATTTTGTACATGTTGCCTTTGAAAGAACTCACTTTAAAATTCTGTACTTTTCTCATGGAATACGATTGCTTGACTTTATACTCATAATGTACTAAGAATCTCACGACCTTTGCCAAATCAGATTTTAGTACTTAAAATTTGATAAAGAATGATAATATTTACAACAGAATTTCTAACTATCAAGTGTACAACAGATTTCGTTTGTCCCAAAAAGCAAAACTTATTGAAATATCGTCTCCTTAGGAAGTTCTCATCGTATCCGTGTGATTCCTCACTAACGCGATGCAGATCACCCAAGATTAGGCCATTCTTCTGAAAGGATGTATACTTCATAAGACGTCCAAACGAGTGAATAATAAATTGCATGTGTCTGTATTTTTATTCTGTCATAATTTTAGGGAAATTGTTAGCATTTACGAAAACATGCAAGCTATATCTATCTATCAATATATTCAGAAAGTTTTCGAAACTCCTACTATTTGGCGTTTTTCATGTCTCGAAAGCGCGACTTAGAATATGTGTTAGATTTATATATAGCATTGCTTTAATATAGGTATTTTGACGCAAAATCGGGCTTTGCCGAAATGGCATGCCAATTTATTTCCATATTTCGATTCTACGAATCAAATTATGTCAAACTGTTAAGTTTTGTAAAAATCGCACGAGTACCTTTTTAAAAATTAGCTCTCAAACTTTTAGCTCCTCATTGATAATTAAATTTGATATATATTTATTAATATCTCTTTTTTATTAAACTTACTTGATTCTTTCTTGCAGAATTCGACATTTAGGATTAATGTAAATATAATTTGCACAATTTTTATTATTTGTTTTAAAAATTTGTATTTTTAAATCTTTTTTATAAATTTTTCGAAAAACATTTTGTATTATAATCTGTAAAATGTTTAATATCATCTTAAAATAGACGTATTTGTAGGTACACCTGCAAAAAAATAGAGTTTTTGTTCAAAATTTCCTAAGCTATACATGAATTTACATATTGGCGTGTTTTGAAATTTGGCATATTTATTACGAGCGATAATAACGGCAAATGTGGTTTACGCACTTTGTAAAATTATTTGAAAGTAATGAACTTGCACTTTTTTTCGCTCGTATACAATAAAAAGAGAAAAGGAAAATAGGTTGCTATAAATTAAGAAGCTCGCCAAGTGAATTATTTTTGGCGCAAACCGAAAAAAAATTCATCAAGATAAATTTTTAAATTTCTCTACAAATCTCTCACCACAAATTACACAATTTAATATCTAGGCATAATTTGAGTCGTAGAATCGAAAAATGGGAAAAAAATTGATATGTTATTTCATAAAAAGTCATTGTGTCAAAGCTTTTGTGTCAAAATACCTATATTAGAATAATGCTATATGTAAATCTAATATATATCCTAAATAGCGCTTTCGAAGCGTGAAAAACGCAGTTTGAATTTCGTCAATCGGCCCAGTTGAACGATTGAAGAAAATCCAAATTACGTTTTTCAGAACAGAACAGAACAGAAAATACAGAACTGTCCCATTTTTTCCCGCACTGTACATATACGTACATTTTGAAATATGTCGAAGAATATAAGGCAATGTATTAAAATTACAAACCTAAGTATAAAGATTTAGGTTTCTGAAATCAAGAAAATACCTCTTTCTCGAGGCAGTTTTTGGAAATCTGGACTTTCTTAATGAAACCCCGTGGTTATCAGAGGGTTAAAAGCAATTCAACCAAGAGATAGTTAACACGAAAAGCTGGGATATATGATTAACGATTAACCTACATTTCCTCTCGGCACGTGTTTCGAAGGTCAGTAGAATTCCCAATTAACTGAACATTAGTTACTCGGAACTCCAGCTATCTGAATTCGCTTCCCACCCTGTTACAGTAAATAATAAGCTTGATCATTTGTTTAAATGTTTCAATTCTATCTTCAATTTATTAGCATAAAATTATAACACCATACCATGCATATTTTATAAAGCTATTATTATACCTTAATTAAAAAGCAGCAGCTTTTAATTAATTAATATTATTGTTTTTATTAATTTATATTTTATGATTTTATCATTTTTTTCTCATTTAAAGTAGTTTTAGTTAAAGAAACAGTATATGCATTTAATATTGTGCTGTAAAATAATTGCTTTTTTAAATTTATGATATAAGCCCATAAATATAATAAATGTAATACAAATAAAAATAAGTATTCAGATGTATAGAATCTTCACAAATAAAAATTCATTTCATACTTTTATTTTGCTTAAAACAAAAAAGGATTGTACCTTTAGGCAAATAAAATGTTATTTCATTTTTCATTTTATTCGAAGAACTGTGATTTATATTTTGCTTAACTGAAATCAAAAATATCATTTTTAACTTTGCATTCCTTTCTGGCATAAAATACTACAAACCAAAACATAAATTCCTGTCTCTTCCATTAAAATAAATTCCCTTTCTTTAAGTAATATGTGACGTCATTTAATCAAATTAGGATTTATTAGAGAACAATTACTATTTTTTTAGCGCGGAAACGAGACTGATAATTGTTTCATTTTTACATTTGTTTCATACACTGCCAATTTTCACATGAAATGCGAACTAAATTCGCTTATTTAAAAACTGTGTATATCTTTTAGTTTTCAGAATTTGTAGTCTCAATTACTTCGAATTGTTTCGAAAATGTGTTTATCTTCAACTTAAACACCACTGTTAATTGAAAGAGAGCTGGGAAAGTCTAATTATAAAGTGATTGACTTTTTGTAAAGATGTATGTCATTACATGAGCTGTGATATTTATGAGGTAAGCTTAACAAAACAAAAAAAAATGTAAATCTACACATTTTAGATGCAAACAAAAATTTCAGTTGAGCATTACTACAGAAAGGGAAAAATAAACCGGTTTATTCGAATATCCAGATGACTGTTTGTTCTAGAAAATCCGGAACTTGGAAGATTCCCCCCCTCTCCCCAGCTTATTGATTTAAATACATCGTAATTATGCATTTCTTATAACTTTGTATTTTCTGAGACAAAGAAACACTTTTGTGTTAAACCTTTTGGCGCCTGAATATAAAGTTTGCCTTAAATATATTTTTAAATTGTTAAAAAAACATTTTTTATAAAAATGCTTTTCAGAAAATTAAATCTCTGTAAAGTTTTAATATTGTTTCCAGATGTTATTTTTCTCATCTAACTTTCAGTCTCTCTTTTCTGAATTCGGTAAATTGTAACTCTAATTTGTTTAGATACTATAAATTTTCACTATTGTACAAAGCCGTTATAATTTAGTAATTCTCTTTTCGGTGTTATATATTAGTACTTTAGATACTTCTATAGCATTTTTAGGAAGGGGGGTTACATTTGCAGTTTCTTTTCATGGCTGTACCTATTTATGTCATCGCAAAAAACACTGATTTACAAAAACAGAAGAGAAACATGCCAAGTGAAACATAAAATTAGCTAAGTAATTTGTCTTAGATTTCGCATGATCTCAATTAATTTTGAGGCCAAACAGGTACAGATCCCTTTTCATCAGGAACAAAGAAATCTGCAAGGCTGGAAAGAAGCCGTTCCATTCCGTTTGCCGCTGTCACCGCTAACTGAAGATAGTCGGTATACAGCTTGCAGTTTGCACGGCTTCTTTCCAGCCTTCCAGATTTCTTTGCTCCTGATGAAAAGGGATCTGCAAGCTGTATATCGACTATCTTCAGTTAGCGATGCAGGGACAGAAATAACTAAGTGAGTCCTTGAGACAAGATAGGAGTTGGAGAACTGGAAAGAAGCGGTGCACCAGTCATTTTGATACCCTACGGCAGTAAAGCGAAATAGAAGGTAACGCCATCGGTCGGTGAAAATAATAACGAAATTGAAAAATAAAAAATTAAGTTAATAGAATTTTAAAAGCGTTAGAAATTTCTGGATTGGACATAAAGTCATTAAACAACATAAATCTTTGTGAATGAGAAAAGCTTCAAGAATTTCCAATTCACTAATTGAAGAGCATTTAGAATAATTTTTGCAGATCCAGATGCAGAAATAAATCAAATTTATGTTTAAGTTTTCAACTACGATCAGCTATCGAAGACTTGAATTTCGCGTAATTGGACATCGAAACATTCGATATCAGTTTTCGAAATCAGTTGACTTCTTGACTAAATCTTCTCCAAACAAAAGCTTGCTGCTTTCCTAATTTTATTGATTTATGGTTTAACAAAGAACCTTCACAATTTTCAGGTTTACCAAAGAATATCACTTTTTATTTAGTAAAGAAATTGCTCTCTGGTTTACCAAACAATATTGCTTTCTGGTTTACCAAAGAATATTGCTCTGAACATTTTATGACTGCCATATTATGCGTTTAGTTTGAGTAAACTTTGTTACTTTAACGTTCTGTATTACCCTACAAGAAATTTATATTTCTTCTTGCATTTAAATAAAAAAAAACAAAATTCTCAAAACAAATATTATTAGTTAAATTAAGTTCTACTAAAGAGTTTATATGAATTAAAACTGCACTGCCGAAGTATATTTAATTTGTGCAGAGTTGGCCATTTATTTTTCTACTATGTTTTCAACGTATTATGTTTATGATTTTGAATTTTATAGCTCGTTTTAGTGCATAAATATATACTTACATGCATTTATATATTTTTGTCCATTAAAAATGTATTCATGCATTAATAGTGAGAAAATTTAGTTCTCGTCGTGTACTTGTATTTTTTTTTACTTTTGGAATAAAGATTAGTTGTTGAAATATCATTTTTCTTTTTTCTCCCTCCCTCACTAATTTTATAGCTTTGTTGTTTAAGAAACAAAACACTAAAGTATGTGCCTTATTTTAATAATAGATAACCGAAATGTCTTATGATTATTTCATAAATATTCTACCTGTTGCACCTGAAGCTGAAAGATGAAAATGCATTGAGGAAAACTGCAAAGAAGATCGTCGAAAACGCTGATTTGTTTCACAAAAATGATAGGAAAACAAGAAATGTATGAAAGTTAATCAATTATTCTACTTTGAAACCATTTACAAACATATGCATTTGTATATAATTCCTACAATTCTGCATATAATTAATTTTACTTGGATTTTCTTGAATTTTAATTTGGTAATAATGATATTAAGAGTTTTGGCGAAGTGTCAACTTTGTTGCTTATCAAAATAGCGTACTTGCTGTAAGTTAAACATAGACTTTAAATTGTATTCCCCTTGAGCTTAACAGAACCGATGAATAGGATTGTGTCAACCTATGACATGTGAGGAATAAACGTAGCATAAAGAAGAGTTAATGATGGGTAACGGTCGATTAACTTGACTGATATGTCGTCAGACATTTGGCTGCAACAATTCCATACCATAGTTCAAATAAATTCTGTTTGGGACATTCGGCTAGATTCCTGTTTCCATTATAATCTTCGATAGCTCCTTTTCATATCACGATTCCATATATCAGGTCGCCATATTCCGCTAAAGAGAATTACGACTATGGACCATGTCGATAACCAGGACGCAAGGAGAGCATGCAAACTTCAGACACAGGCACAGACAGAGAGACCTTCTTGGCTTTTACCTATGGACTGTATAGCGTTGAACTTTACGCATCTTCAGCACTGCAATTGAGAAAATTCAAGTTTCCCAACAGTTCTCAAGCTGAAAGCCATTTTTCAAAATCTCCTGCTATTTTTTTGGATACTTTTAAAGCATTGTCTTGCTTAAAGTCATTTAATTTCATCTGCTAATTATCACGCTCATTCGAAATGATTGAGATACTATTGAAGAATAGTTTTACAAAGAAGTCATATTTATAAAAATAAGCAAAAGTTTAATTATAATTCTAGTTCATTCCAGAAAATTGTGTAATCTTTCAAAATGCATTTCCTTTGTTTTGTTCATTATGATTGTTAAGTCATTTTGTTAAACTGAAAGTTACGTATGCTTAAGAAAATTCAAACCGTGCCAGCATTTTCTAAAATAGCACTGATAATAAATAATTTCTAAAATAGCAATCTGCGAAGAGGGCAATAATCTTAGCATGGAATATGTAAGCAAAATTTTTAAATTTCAAAATTCACGAAATACTTAAACCCAAGTAATCCATTGGAAGATCAACAGATAATAACATCTTATTTCACTGAGGATTTAAAAAACTTCATAGTTCAGAGAGAAAAATATAGTTTTCTTTGAGAAGTTGTTGGAAACAGAAAGAAATTTTGACAAACCATGCAGGTGGATAATCGAAATTCTTTGGACCTTTCATATAAAGAAAGAAAGACGTGATCATTCCGGCTAATGCTGCGAATGTTATTACATTCAGTATATTTCAAGAACGTCTTTAGACAACATAAGGCATATTCTCAAGCAATACAGTGTCTCCATCAACATACTGAAATAAGCCAGCGAGAGCTGTAACAGATTATGCGTTACCCAGGTGAACCACGTATATCCCAAGACATGATTAAACTGCTATCCTGAATCACTCCGTGCATTTGCTGATACTATCCACTATCGTTATCCTAGTCATGAACGGCTTCACATTTATACAGATTGTTCCTTTCTGGACTTTACTCACGGAGCTGGTATTTTTTGCGAACTATTTGTTTTTAATCTGCCAGTTGAAAATTTTATGACCCACTTCGTTAGCGAACTGGAATCAATTCATGTAAATCCTCAGCAACTTTCCGTTCACTGGAACTCCTTTGAGAAGGCTGTGATCCTTTCCATTCAGTATTTGCTCTTCATTATCTTATTGGGAGAATAAAAGCCCTCGCGTTCAGCTATGTAGATCTTCCCTTGAGAGAACAACGTTAAGTGTAAAAAAAAAGTGTTTAAAACAGTTGCAGTTTAATTTAAAACCCTAGCGGAAATTTGCACTTTCAGTCTTCAAAACTGGAGATTAAAAGGATCTTCAAATGGTTCTTTCATGCAGTGTCCGCTCGCTCTTCCTGTGTTAAATCCCGGAATGCCCTCGGCACCAATTCCCATCTTATTCCGGATGCTCCTCGTGCTGCTGTGGTGGCCCCTTTGAGACTGACACTACTGAATACACTGTCTGGACACGACTGTTTCCGTGCCCATTTATGTCATTTTAATATTGTTGAATTTTCTACGTGCATTTTGCGTTCAACTGGACAAGATATTACCACTGTTCGACGAAATATTCCGCCTTACCTCATTTTGATTGTCTTGTGGAAAAATGTTGGAGAGCACGCAGACTGATGATCTAGTGGCCAACAGGTCGGCATTTGATAAATGAAAAAATCCGATGTAGCCACCACAGGACTTCCTCGTACAACCTATTAAATTATACACATTTTTTGCTGCATTTCATTTAAACTTATTTCCCTGAATTTCATTACAGATAGATTTCTCATTCAATCAATTCAGTTCCACTTCGCGGCAAGGAAAAAAACATAAAAACTCAGAACATCTTCATTAAAAATTGTAAAATACATAAAAACCTAAGCCACCAGTTAGAGTCAAAAACCGTTAAAAACAAATTTACAATTAAATTTTACAATTAAATTAGATTTTAAATAAAATTCAAATTAGGCACAAAGACATATTTTTCAGTGTACAAAACTTTTGGTCCCATCCGGCAAAAAGATATTGAAGTCGGTACGGAAACTGATTTAATTCACTATCCCGCTACGTTTCTAATGTAAGCAAATAGCGACGTCATTAGGCTTAGTGGAACTTAAACAACTTTTAAATTTTCGATAATTCTACAACTACTGCATGCAAATTAACTAAAGACATAAAACCCTTACCGGAATATAAGAATAATATAATTCAATCACTTTTAAAGTAACAAATGCACAATTTACCAACATATAAGAATAAAAATCTTAGCTCACCGAGGAGGATAACAGAGTGGATTTATATATATATATATATATGGTATACACACATTTATATACTTTTAGTGCGGCCGTTTGCAATCAAAAAGGGAGGTGCACATCTACATGTTATTGTTATAGCAGTCTCATATACAAAATTTCATCCTTCTGAGGCTACTCGTTTTTGAGTTATGCCAGATATGTGCATACGTACGTACGTAAGCACGTAGGTGCAGACATCAAGGAAAAAATCTGATCTGAACCACTTTTAAATCCATTTTACAATCCTTTTCGGCAAAAAAGGTCCTTTATTCTGTCAATATGCACAGATGTCACGTAAAAGCATCTTTCATATGGTTTCGAGAGCTGTTGAAATACAATACCCGAAATTTTTCGCAATTACAATACTTCCCTTATTTCGTACAAGGAAGTAAAAAAACATACTGAAATAATATATTTATACACGACAGTATAAAGTCACCTATTTTTACAAAAGAAATATAATAGTATGTGCATTCAAAATTCCACCATTTTCGTTTCAATTTAATCCATGAATTTAACTGATAATTAATTAATATATAAAAATAAAACAGTATTTTTTTTTCAGTTATTCGCTCTTAAGAGGCCCACCAGCGGCCGGGCTCAGATAACCTGTAAGGTTTAGCGCCATAGAACCCACAACCATCCAACCCACCAACGGCCGAGCAGTAAAGTCGCTGAACACTGGTAGTTCGGTCCGGGGTTTGAATCTCGACTAAAGGGCTGAATGCATGGGCGTTTTCGCAGTTTTTCCCATGTGTATACGAGCCGCGTTCCTTTAAAAAGAAATCCAAGGAGGCAATCCCTCCCCTTAGGAAGCTGCCGTTGAGAACTTTGCCGTTATTAAATAAATCAAACAAACGCTTTTAAGAGCAAAGTATAATATTAATTAATTCTAACTAATACATTTCATATCACTAATACATTTTTATCATACCAATACCTTTTATATCAGTAGCACACAGTGAAAGAGCTTTTAATAATTTCTTATCGCATTACATTAGCTTCTTTTGTAAGCTCTCAACGTGAAAACTATACAAAAGCCTTCAAATATCTCCTTGCTGCATTATTTATTTCTTTTCGATTAAGATTATTATTTTCGATTAAGATTGACACAAACTATTCACTAAGTTACTTAATGCATTTCAATAGAATTGCCATGAAAATTTTAAACGGATCGATGAACCATATGAAGCTGTATGTCGAATGTCTGCTCATTATTCAGACCGAATCCTTTCACAACTCCGTAACCGCTCATGCTGAGCAGGAAGCGTATTAAAAAATTCTTCGTTTTGGCATTTACCTTACTTCACGGTCACAGGCAAAGCAAACGGGTAGATAAGAAGAAAGTTTATCATTCTCCTCAACTCGATATTTGAGGGAAGTTAGCCATCTCCTGCCATGTAAGTAGCTTGTTTTTATATGCTCTAAAAGCTAAAAAATATTTTTAAAAAGTATATTTTTTGTCTTAATATTTTCCTTGAAGTAATTGAAGTTATAACAACTAGAAATGCTTTTGTAATGCTTGTAATGTGCGTTTGTTTATAATGCCTTTACCTGTTATTTCAAGTGCAAAAATTAGTTATCCATTGCTATTAATGCTGCATGCACAAATACCTCCTTTCGGGTTACTTTTCAGAATATGCATATCTACAACATAAATATGCTAGGAGGAAAATGTGCCACGTGTCTTATGAGTTATATTTGGAATTAATGGATGATTCTTATGAGTTCCATTAGTTATTGCTTATGTAAAATTAAATTCCTAATTTCGGAATGTTTGCTTTCCATCCAAACAATTTTCCTGAAAATTGCAGTCTGTAATACGTATAAAATTATTATTTTATACTTTATCAATATTTGTCTGCATACGTTCCCCAATATTTCCGTTAAACTCTTATTTAAATACCTCTAAAATTATACATCTAAAATGTGTGCAATTAAATCCATAAATTGACAGAAGTGAAAATTACTATTTTCTTATCCAAGATTACGATTCTTATCCAATCTTATGATTTCTTGTTCAAGCTTATGATTTTAATGAAAGATCTGCATTAGATTAGAATCGCTTAATCCTTTGTAATCTAAGCAAATTTGCACTAAGGCTTAAGACTTCGTAATCAAAAGCTTAAAACGCTAACAAATGTTTCTTTTATTTTTAATAAATTCATTTCGGAAAATAAATTTCAAAAGAAACTACCCCTTTAAGATGCATGCTAATACGTTCAACACATTCTGTAAATATGGCTCAAAATAACATATTCTAAAATAAAAATTTAGCATTCTTTCAATAAAATTTATTAATACAGTTATAAAAACTGTTAGGTTCTGTCTGAAACGCAGTGTTATAAATTCTTTAAAATCCATATCTTTGACACGAATGATTTATAGAACGTTTTCGACTCTTACATTATAATTTTAAAATAAAAATTTAATATTTTTTAATAAAATTGACATAAATGATTTACAAACATTTTCGGCTCTTACATTACAATTTTAAAATAAAAATTTATCATGTTTTTAAATAAAATGTAATATTGTTCTGTCTAAAATGCAGTGCTGTAAATTGTTTAAATTTCATATCTTTGACATGAATGACTTAGGAAATGGTTTCGACTCTTACTTTACAATTTTAAAATAAAAATTTAGCATGTTTTGTAAACATTATTACAGCTAACAGAAAATTAACACTTCAAGCTAAGCATAGGTATTCGCTGTATCTACTTTATTTTCAGTTTATGCAGTTTATTATAAGGCATACTAAAGTTAACATATTTATTTACGTAAATATTTAATATTTTTTTTCTTTCACGTTCAGTTTTTTTTCTTTTACAGAAAGTGCTTCCCTCATTAAACAGGCAAAATGTTGATACTACAAAAAATTGATAATTTCTTAGAAGAAACGTTTAATACTGGAGGTAAGACTGATACGTTTAATTTTGTTTTCTTTGATTATTTCATGCTATGGGAAAAAAATTGTTAAAACTCATACGCATACTATATATATTGATTGACACTTGTGTGTATCATCTAATTCTTTCCTGTAAACAAGTTATTCTTATAATGAAACAACAAATATGACAAAAAATGGCTAAATATCTTTCTCAAATATACTTGTTTCCTGTTTATTTCTTGTTTCCTGAGAATATAACCTCATTTTTCATGTATGATTGTAATGCGGTTGGAATAAAAGTTTTTGCCTTATATTTTTATTCTATCTAATAATTTTGATAGAATAAGCCCATAGTCGTTCCAAAAATAGAAATAAATGCGTTATATTTTGTTATAGCCGTATAATTTCAAAGCGTCATCGCAACAAAATGCTAGAATTCTGTTTTATTTGCTTTACGTTTTCTATCAAAGAAAATTATTAAATCAATTAAAAGTGATAAACTCAATAACAGAAAAAATATTATTTAAAATAAAAAATCAAAGTTGAAACAAGAAAAATAAAATAAATAATGAATAGTAGTTAAAACTCCTTTCGAAGGAGTAGCCGGAAGCTTTTCAACATCGCAACATTTCTGATTATATCTGGATGATTATCAAAATAAATTCATAAAATAAATTAGAAAAATTAAAAAAATTAATGTAAAAATTAACTGATTAAAATTAATTTAAATTAAATAAAACAGAATTCAAATGCCAATAAGAAATTATGATACATTTCTTGTCCTAATTTCTTACTGGTGTTTTAATTTTATAACATTACATAAAATTCTATGCACTTACATTTTTAATGCATAATTAAGTACTGTTACGGATTTCGTATTTATTTAGCTATTTATTTAGAATTGTAATTAAAATTGCTTTGTTCTCCGTGCAACACACGATTTTTGAAGAGAAATCTGCGTCGGAAAAGTAAAAATAAAAGAACGCGTGCATTTAATATTTAATAAATAAATATCTCGCAATTGCTGTTGCTATCCACAAAAATCGATAAAAATCGAAGCTTTACCCAAAATATTCTTCTGAATAATTAAAAAAGCTTATAAAAGCCGAATTAAAACACCTCATCTCAGTTGCTATTGTAATTACAGCTGTTTAAAGCGAACTTCTGTTTGTTTACTTAATGCTGTGATTGCTTGTAGCGAATTCGCTGTGAGATTGGACTAACTTTATCTGTTTTAAATTGAATTCTGTTTAACGTTGGAGATATTGTGAAATTGTACGAATATCTCTGAGGAAATATTTTAGTATTTTGTTTTATTTCTGCCCCGCTTTTGGTAATAACATTATGATAATGACATGCTGAGTTGATGATAATAACATGCCTGGCCAACACTGAAGAAGTCATCTACGATACATCCTGTTATCCGATTTCATGCTGGCCGGACTCCAATGGGTTTAATTAGTTAGATATCGTCTAAGTTTAGACTAAGGCCAGAATATCTACAGATGAGTATACTGCCACCATACCACAACTGGTTTCAGTTTAAGTCACTTCTGTGGTTCTTCGAATGCCCCTTTGAATGTCTTTGAGCTGAGAGTACCCTCAGAGTTTGATTAGAAGAGCTATACAACTGTTTATGAAGGAAATTCAAAATGGGAAAATTCAAAAGGTCTCTAATCCTTCATACTGAGCTACGAAATAGAAAAGAGCGTAAAAAGTGTCTAAAGAAAAATCGCATTTCACTTGCTCTTGTTGGTCAGAGAAGAAACTCCAATTGTTCCAACTGTCAAATTTCTTCACTTCAAGGAATAGAGATATGGTCTTGATCTCATGCAGCTAAAATGCAACATCAGAAAATATTCAGATTTTAACGTAGCCCCAGAGGGTTTATTAAAGTTTTTTCTGCTTTCGATGGGCTCGCAGTTTACCAGTCTGCTCTTGGATTGACTTACGCTAACACAACTTATTTAGATTTTTTCTTCGACTGTATTTTTATTGTTAAACATCGCTTTCTTAGCATTTGTATGCCACATAAAATTCGACACTAAAATGATAAAAATTTTATAAGCAGCATATTTCTGGTATTCGGGATAGTATTAAGTGTCATAATAGTCATTCTCAGTTCATCATGTCATTGTTTGGTTTTTCTTAAGAAGATGACCTACGTAAAATTTTCATCTTATTAAGTTTATTAATGTACATCACTTTCTTCTCATTTCCGACCAGCCGATGAAGCGACATGTGCCACCAGCTTCTAATTGTAGCTGTTATTACCTGATTTATGGAGGATAAAGTGTCCTCGCTGTCTGCCTTTCTTCTGTGATCTTCCTTGGGAAATTCAGTTACGGAGCTCTCACTTTCGTCATACCCTTCGGGGCTGGCTAAGGAGCCGATAGGAGCTACTTGATAATTGCTGCATGCCAGCATAACAACTAGATCCAAATTTCTTCCACCGACGATAGAGCAGCCGATCCACTGGGGCAATTAGCACATCGGCTAGGTGGCTCCGCTAACGGAATTATCCTTGCTACAAAAGGTCCTGGATTGCGGGCTTCTCACGCCCATGTTTCGCGGAGGGCAAGTAAAATGTCGTGTTTCAGTCCATTTCAAAAGTCCACAAAATACTTTGGAATGTTTTATGCAAGACGAGTGCTGTAGAATTGTTCAGGAGGGAGGGCAAAAATAATGCTGGAAGAGTCAATGGTTCGGGAAGAAGGAACAAATGCGGGTAGGAAGAACAATTTCAGATTCCACATATACGGAGCTAGAGATGGATAGATACAACTTGAATACTGTTAATGGGATTCCACAATATGAGCAATTAATGAGTTGTGTAGAATATTACAATATATGTAAAGATATGAGTGAGTTACATGGATATACTTGGTACAATCATCTGTGTAATACACTGAGTGCGACAAGGAATATTAAACTGATACAAAAAGATAAAATAATATTGTTGCGTGCGTACGAGTTTGTAATGGATTGAATGCACAAGTCGTTAAAAAGTTAATAAAATTGATTCATTTCACAAGAAATAAAGCAAAATACTGAAATATTTCCTCAGAGATATTCATACAATATCACAATATCTCAAACGTTAAACAGAACTCAAGTCAAAACGGAGAAACTAATTCTATCTCACAGCCAATTTGCTACAATCAATAACAACATTAGGTAAACAACAGTTCGTTTAAAACAGCTACAACTGAGCTAAGGTGTCTTAATTTGGCTTTTATAAGCTTTTAAATTATTCACTAGAATATTCTGGTGAAATCTATTTTCTCGAATTTTATGGATGGCAACAGCAATTACGAGATATTTATTTATTAAATATTAAATGCTCGCGCTCTTGTATATTTACTTTTACTACGTACCTTTCTCTTCAAAAATCGTCTGCATTGCACGGGAAAATAAAACAATTTTAATTACAATTCTAAATAAGTACAAAATCCGTAGCAATATATAAGCGAAGGCAATAAACACAATTATCTAAGGTTAAAATTAGAGTCCATTACATGAATTAAAAGACAATTCATAAATATATTATACATATATAATAAATATAATTAAAAGGTAATACTCTTCTTAATTTTTCTACATTTCAGTTAAAAAATTAGTAAGCCAATAAAACAAAAGAATTGCAATTTGAAATCTAAATAAATTCCAATTTAAAAGTTCGTAACTTTTAAATAATAGTTAAAATTTAAAGGAAAATCGGTATTTAAAAATTCTTTTAGAAGCAATGGCTAACAGAAGTGGATATGCATAAAACTCTGATGCAAAAATTGCTAATAATAATTATAAGTCATATAAAGAAAATTACCTTAAAATGAACAATTGAAAAGATAATGTAACAATACTGACTCTTTAGGGGGATTTAGCTTATTTCACTCCTTTCAGCCGTTCAGGCGTTGTGTTTCGTCCTTGCTATGCATATGCAAATCGAAAGTAGAAATTAAATTAAATGTAAATATTAAATTCCCCAAATTTAGCAAATTTATATGCATATCAAAAATTCCCCTATAAGATGTAAATTAATTTGAATTATTTGGTATCGGAAACTTTATTTAAATGCAAAAAGTAAATAAATAATATAAAAACCGTTAGAATAAAACCGCATGTATCGAATCAATGATATGAGCAAAACACGTTGTAGAGTCATTAGGTTATTTCGGAACAGGAGACATGAAAAATGAACAATGCCTTCGCTGAAAATCAAACCACGGACCTCTCGGCTACGCGTCGAGTGTGCTGACCACTACACCACGAAGGCATGCTAAGAAGGCGGGAGAAATACCTTGTAACGTAAAAATGTGAAAATAATACTTTATAATACAAATGTAAATAAAAGGAGTGCACGTAATATTACAAAAAGACTTTAGTGTAGAATTGATTACAGGCAAATTTTGTTCAGTTTTGACGATGAAACCCGACTTCTGATTATCATGATAGTTTTAACTGTTTTAGCTTCCTGACATTTTTTAAGTGAAAATAAATCGATGTGTATATGAACAAAGTTAAGGCAGTGCGCAATGCCTAGACTGTGCAATTCTGGGATGTTTTCTTAAGCGAAAATAGATCGATGTGTACATGGATACCAAGTTTATGCATTTCTTTGACTTCTTATTTTGGTTTTGTGTAGCGGCCATCTTGAAATTGTGTCTTCTGGCGCTGATCTTGGCGTTAAAAAAGAATCGCTAAAAATCAAGGGTCACCCAACTGTAAATTTTTACCTACAAAAAAATTCAATTAAATGAAATGTCGAATTTAAAAATGAATTAAGCCAGAATGATTTTAAAAGCCAAACACTTACTCTGTACATCGTGCTAGTAACAACAATGAACGGGGTATTATTCTTTATCCCAAGGGCAGGTGTTTGCTCGCAGTTGCCAGGTTTATGAGAACAGTAAAAATATGTATATACACACACATATTAAATTTTAAAATATTTAAAACTCATATAAAAGAAATAAGACTAAAGGAAATAATAAAAAGAAAAGAAACCATAAACTTAAATAAAACACATTAAACGCAAGTATATATCAGATAACGACTGTACTGGCTACGAGGATGGCAGCTGAAATTTACTCCAGCCTGTATTTGATATTATCTGCGATATTTACGCAATTGCGTATATGTTTTGCGTTTCAAAGCACAGCGATTTTTAAAGCACTTTATTCCACTAACATCACACAAAATTCAACAGCAAAACGTCAATTTTAAAAGCAGCTTATGCCTAGAATTCCCGATAGAGTGATGAGGGTTGCCGTTAATGTTTTCAGTCTTTTCGCAGTTCTTCATATCAATATTCAGTTTTCTTAGTAAGATGACTTACACAACTTATTTTTTTTAATTGCTAACCTTTCGTCTTTTTAACTTTATTCATTTAACATCACTTTCTCTGCACTTATGTTACATAAAATTCAGCAGCAAAATCACAAAACATTTAAAACCAACATATGTTTAGAATTCTCGATAGGACGTTAAGCACTGCTAAACATTTTTTAATATTCACAATATTATTTAATCAGTTTTAAAATTGTATATACATTTTGAGACTTGGTGTCAGAACAGAGATTAAACGAAGGTGGATATATTATTTTATTGTTTTATTTTACAACATAACTCAAACTTTGAGCAACAATGAGCAGTAAAACTGTACGATTTTGTGTTTATTAACCAATTGTTATGATTTAAAAGTTTACCATAGCTTCTTTTTCGTAATCCTCACCAGAATGCAAATTAATTGAAGCGTATTTAAGCCGGGGGTTTTGAAGGTTTTAGAGCTTTTGTCAACTTCTTTTGCAGATTAATTCTACCGCCAGCTCTACCAGTGTTTATTCCGACTTCAGCCATTTTGCTAGCCGACTTTAGAACGCGCCTTTAATTACTTGAACCATCTTATGCAAATTATTTTGAGCGCAATCTAAGACTATATTACTTGAACTTAAGCTTTCAGTTTTATATTATTTTAAATATCCGCAAGTAATATTGCTATATTCTATAGCACAGGTTATGTTATCTCAAAAAGTTCCACAAAAAGATTATTTGAACCATTGTAAGACTGTTACTTTAATTCAGACTAAAGCGATGACTGGTTTGTTTAAAGGAGAATGAATATATATGTTACTCATAGCATCTATAAATAGCAGAATCTTGGAAAATTAAAATTCAATAAATTCATGAAATTAATCAAAAACTTCACTGGACACGTTTTTCGCTACTTTTTTTTTCTCTTCGTCTTTCCGGAATATATTAACCAAGATGTTGATATCGTTGCTAAAAGCTGGAAATAATAAGTAAAGCAATACTAAATAATAGCCATAGTAAACAGTAACTGAAGTAGGCATCCAATGCCTTGAAACTTATTCATCTTGTAACATTATAAAACTAAGATAAAAACAATTCGCATAATGAATGCAGAACATAAAATTAGATTATTACAATAAGGCTTACAACATCATATTGATTGTATTATAAAAATCTAGGCACTTAATCATCTTATTTATATTGTTAGTTTAAAAAAATAACAATTTGAACAACATATATCCGACCACCATGGATTCCAAACTCTCAAAAATCAAACTGAGAGTTCTAAAATAGAAACGGTGAAGTTCCATCATTTTCTTCTTCCCACTCTCCCTACTTCTTCTCCGAACTCGTTGCAATGAAAGTAGTCGAAACACACTCCTCTCCTAGTTCTCAAATCCATGTCCTGATGGAAAATTCAAGTACTTGGCAGACTTCACGTCCCAGCCGGATTTTCACAGAAAGTTGCAGATCGTGATAACATGAGGTAAATTGCTGCTGTACGTTCTAATGGCAGTCATATTTATTCTTCCTTTGTTTCTCTTTGATTTTGAAGTTTTCGTTTGTTTCGCTTTGATTTTTTTTAATTTGGTTTAGTAACCTGTACTCCTTTTCCTGCAAAGTTTCTCCAGAATTTGAACTTAGTTCTAAAACATACAGACACTGAATTATATCTCCTTTCTGTGTCTGAACCTTTTACTAGACGTATTATGTCACCATCACCTGCAAATACTTCTGTGACCTTCTGGAGAGGCCAGTTAAATCTTTCAGAATTATTTTTTCTTAGCACTTTATCTCCGAAAAATTTCTAATTTTCTTAGCATTCTATCTCAGTTGCTTTACATATTCTTAGTTGAAACTGCTTTCAAAATCTTTACGCAATTTCAGCTATACTGGTGTCTCTTCTACAGATTAATCGATTCTAAATGATCAAGATTTGGTTCTTATTTTTGTTTCTGATTACGCAAAACATCGCTGGTCGCTGGTGTCAGAGGGTGAAGTTCGTAACCTTCTGACATGTAAGTAATTGGTCTGGTGTTTACGATACTTTCACTCACGTATAACGCTATAATCACCTCTTCTTGACCTCAAAGACGTTTTGCCTAAAATTCTTTTTGCTAATCTAATAAGTCAGTAGCACCACCCACCTCACTAAGCAGATGAAGGAGGGACAAACTTTCAAATTATGCGTTTTACGTTAAATTCTTGCTTGCTTCATCCCAAATGACCTTTTTTAATGTTTGATCAGCTCCAATGAAATTTTACCGTTATTGGTATAAATGCCTGGTAGTTATCCTAGCCTACCAATGAAACGTCTGAAAGAGATTAGGAGTGTGTTGGTTGACAAAGAACTGATTAGTTGCGGTAAACAGCACGGGTGTAAAGAGCGATTCTAAATTTGCTTCCATCTCTTAAAAATAAAAGACCTTTATTTCAAAAGTACTTGTTTCCCTTATTTCATCTTTTTGTAAACGAGCAGAACTGGCGTCTCCGTGTTTAGCATTGAATCGCTTGCAATGAATGCAAGAATGACTCAGCTTTCGAACTGTTTTTAACCCTTTTATTATCAACGCTTTCTCCTAAAATTTGCCATCAAAGTTTCCACTCCACAGTGAAGAAGCTGCTTGTCGTTCTCGATAAGCAAATTTCTAACAACTTCGTGATCAGCATTAGGGGAATAATTATTGGGTTCTTGAATTCTTCAGTATCATCATTCTTAGTCTTTATTCTTACAAGCCCATTAGAATCAACAAATGGTTTTAAATCTCTTAATTTTTCATCTTTTGAGGATGTAAACGAACATCTCTGCACAAATTTCCCAATTACTGTTTCAGTGTTTTTCAACTCTTTAACCGTTAAGATTTCCAAAAAGGGAGGATAGAGACTAATAGTAAGTTTAGTGTTAAAATCATTATTAAAATTGGCTTAATGATCTCAACACATCACTGGCCGGTTTGAAAGCCCTCTATAAACTTTACAACGGAATAAGTGACATGAGAAGGAGGACATGCTATCATCATAAGGGTTCATTGAGCCAAATGAACGCTTCGTTGAGCTGTGTTACGTTTCATTGAGCCAAATCTGCTTTCAAAGAGTTTCACCCACGCATCGCCGCACATGTGCTCGAACTTCATCTGTATTATAGAACCGGGATTCATCACTGACGACTATAAATATTTAATCAACTTTTCAGTCGCATCTGGCACCAACTAAACCTGTTCATAAATGAGGATTGAGCGACTCATCATCATTTTAGATACTGAGCACGAAACTCAGCTATTAGTTACGAGAAACAGTGCGGTTGAACATAAATCTTTACAAAGAACTCTACAGAAACCTTATGATGATGTGTCGAGCTCTGGAAAGTCCATGAATGAATAATCTTCGTTAAAGTATCAACAAATGAAAATACTCATGTCGAAATTTACCTTTACCCAACAAAAACTAAAGAGATTAAAAAAAGTATCTAATCAATATAATTCATTTTTGCATGGAAAATGTGTGAAATACGAGATTAATAAACATTATCCAATGCAAATAGACAACTGCATTGGATAATGTGTCACTATCTTCACAACAAAAGAGAGATACTTTTAACTGGTGCAAAGAACATTTAAACTGGAGTGAACACCAGTGGTCCCATGTTTTCTTTTCTGATGAGTCGAGGTTTAGTTTAACATCTGATAGTAAATGCGTATGTATCTGAAGACAGGAACTCAAAATCTTCCTTCGGGCATAGTAGAACGTGACCGTTTCGGTAATGCGGGTGTGATGGTATGGGAAAGAATAAAGATCAATGTCGTATGACTCTACACTTTTTCAACAGCGGATCTGTGACCGGCCAGAGATAGCGGTATGAAGTCTTATAATGTAAGGCTTTTCTTAGGTTCATATGGGTCTAACGTTTTATTTCTGGACTAATGTTAATCCACATCGAGTGAACTTCGTTAACAAATTCCTTTAAGTTGAAAAATTTGAACGAATACCATGGCCAGCAACATTCCTGCGCTTGAAGCGATGGAAAATTTATCGGACTACTTGGAAAAGTAAATGTATGAAAACATCCTCCTCCTAGAGATATTGTAGAATCATTAAGATATTTTTTGAAAGCAGGAGACTGAAGAAAGGAGAAATGCCCTCGCCGGGACTCTAACCACGGACCTCCTAGAATACGCATCGAGCGTGCTGACCACTACACCATAAAGGCATGCGAAGAAGGCGGGAGAAATACCTTATAATATGAATGCCCTGAAAACCGAATTGTTGAAGGAGTGAATGGTAGTTCGTTAAACATTGGTTCGCAACGTTATTTCCAACACGAAAACACTTCGCGATTTGTGTGTAAAAGTCAGGAGGCGTCATATTCTTTATTAAATTCATAAATCTTAAAATTTTTCCTGAGTTATTTCTTTTTTTCCAGAACTCTTCTTGTAACATAGTATTACCATTTTCTTTGTTTTATGTCACAGTATCATAGCATATGCAGTGCTCTTAATTTTTTTCCTTTGTATTTATATATTATAATATTACGTATCATTCTACACAAATTCATAAAGTCACAGTTTCTGAAAAATCCCTGATTTCCTGCATGTAAAGATAATTTTAAACATGAGTGTACCTTAGAGTGGCGCTGTCGAAGTATGGACATATTCACGAAGTGTGGCTACAGAAATTTACAGCAAATCTTTGAAAGCAGCCGACACTGCATTAGAGGTATGCGGTATATGACAGCATTAAGTTGCCCCACAACGCTGTTTGAAATAAATACAATATAACTGTCTATCGTACGTGTACTGTTATGCTAATTATTTCATATCATGATACATAATTCAAATTCCATTTGTATTTTAAATGGTAATGTTATAGCCACTACCGTATAAACGAACTATTTAAACCATTCAAATGACTTTGAAAAATGAAGAGAAAACGCACCACACGGTAAACTGATATCTTGGTATGTATGTGAAATAACTGCTTGATAAATCAAAATAATGTGAATAATTGGTATGAAGTTTGGATCCACTATTAGTAATGCTTGCAAATATATTGTACGTAATACTTGCAAATCCACTGTTCGTAGCATTTGTGATTCCATTCTTCATAAAATTCATTTTTTTTCTAATATTTTGTTTCACTGGATTGCATGTACGACAGCCCTCTTAGAAATTTCTTGAAAAGCCAAGCATGATCGTCGAGGCGCTACACCCAATGGATCCAATTCTTGAAGAAATGCGTCTACTCTAGCGATATTACTGTTAAATGAATTCAGTTTACTGTAAAACGGAATTAGCTGCATAAACCTGAAATTACATAAAAGCTCATTTTAGTTTCACAATTTTCTCAGATTTTCTTCTTTACCAGAGATTAACCACAGAAACAAGAATTTTTCACCACATAAATTATGCTTATTTTTCTTCCTTAGATAAAGAGATTCGAACATGGTTTTTGGTCCAGCAAAATCTCTTACCTTTTGCATTATGTGGAAGTTACACCTTGTTCGTCCTCCTTATTGGCCCTGCCATTATGAAGAACAGAAAACCTTTCGTGATGAGAATGCCAATGATCATATACAACTTATTCCTCGTAGTGGTTTATACAGTTTCTCTAACAATAGTAAGTGTTTTTATAATTACTTTCATTTTTTATCAAATATTTTATATATTTCCTTGAAAGTATTAAATATTGCTATGATACTCATTACTATACAATACCCATATTTACTTCTTCATAAATATTGCTTGAGTCCCCCCAAGTTTTAAATTACTTCATGTTTTATGATACAAAAATAATTCAACAAAAGCTAATCAAAGTTACAACTTTGCACATTTTAATACCGCAGAATTTCATATATTTATTTCGATTTCAAAGAGGCAACTGCAAACTTGATGATTCGAATACGAAAGACGTCTTTATTGGTGGTTTCGAAAGAAGCTAATCTTGTTTTGGCGAGAACAAATTTTAGCTGCTACATTGTCCTTTTATATTTTAACGAAAGGTATCAGCAAGATACATCACATTAACACAGCAACAACGCAGAGGCCCTACAACTGTCACACAACATAAATACACAGAATATTCTCTTTGGGCACAACAGCATTTTCTTGCGATGAAAAAGGGGAACAAAATTTGTTACGTAATGTTTTAAAATATGGCTTTCTCTGTCTACGCCACACTTATCATCTAAACCAGCGGTTTTCAATCTTTTGACTAACGCGTACCACCTAAACAAAAACTGAAAAACTTTAGTACCACCACTACACTTTACAGAGAAAAATTCTCCAACCGAAATTTTTTGCAATAAGTTATGCTAATGTGAATGCAATTACTGTATAGAATTTATCTGTAAACCAGCCACAGCATAGCCATGTAAAAATTCAAGAATTAATACTAAATACTTAGACAAAGGTGACCGTGGGCAGAACCGATTAACCGTAATGGTAGAGGAATGGTGCCCATCTCCTCCGTTACAACTACTACATTTTATAATGATTATTTTTCAATTTCTCAATAAAAATATTAAAAAATACATATTTTGCCATTTGACAGCCTATTGGCTATTTGCATTAAATATGCATACATTAAAAAACATTAGACTAAAAATTGGTTACCATTTTAATTATCAAAATTTAAGTTGTGGTAATACTTACATTTTAAAATTTATTGTGGAATTTGGCCCTGTTTAAAAGAGATTAATTTCTTTATGTCTGTTCTTATTTCACTTAGCTTTAACCGTAAATTAAGAGCCACTTAAAGTTTTCTTCTGCATTTATTTTTCAAATATAACATGGAAGAAAATCCTTGTTCACACAAATAAGTTCTGCAAAAAGCAATAAAAATTTAATAGCTTTATTTAAAATGCATTTAAATTCTTTTTTTCGGTTCAACCAAAAGTTAACAAGTTTTTTTTTTTTTTTTAATCTTCATCTAGATTTCGTTCACAGGAGATTTCGATCAATTGTTCTTTTTCTACAGGAGATTTCTGAATTTAATTGTTAAAAATACTTTCTTTCTTTACCTACTACCTATTTTGCTTTTGCGTACCACCAGTTGAGAAACCCTGATCTAAATCAAATTATTGTTTTTTGACCTAACTAGGAAGATCTTTTAGCATGGAAAGTTCAACTTCTCTGTTTAACAACTTTCTCAGTCTCTGCCAATAGGCAGTTCAAATTATTTATAGCAAAAGTAATTATATTTATTGATGCAGCATCAATGCTGCTTTGTCAGCCCCTCCGTCGTTTTGCCGATTTTGAAACGGAAATTCTGTATAATAAACAATTAATTTAAAAGTTAGATATTCATTTTAACAATATGCTAACTTCATAGATAATATCGTTACGAATTTTTTATTTAGAAAGCTAATTTTAGTAGAATTATAATTAAAATTGTTGCATTTCCCCGTACAATGCAGCACGACAAGGAAAAGCTATGCCGCAAAAGTAAAAATACAGGAGCACGTGCATTTAACATCGAATAAATGGATATTTCGGTAATTTGCATTGAAATCGAATAAATGTCATTGACTACTGTGTTAGCTGTAACCGTAATTACATCCTCCTATTCCTTTCCAGAAATCTCGTGAAGCAAAAATTGCTAGAAATTTCTCGCGACCGATAAAAGGCTATAAAAAGCCAGAGAGAGAACATCTCGGCACAGTTGTTTAGTTAGCTGCTGTTGTTATTGTTGCGAGTTCAGCGAGAGATCGAATTAGCTTTCTCTTTGCATTATGTTCTATTTTAACGATTTTAGCAGTTTGAAGTAAAACTACTGATTACATTGCGTGATATTGTAGACACGAATATGTCGGAGGAAAATTCCAGGATTTTGATGCATTTCTTTTGATAAGAATAAATTTTATTAATCTATTACTGGAGTTACGAACCCGTACGCACGCAGCAATATGAAAGAATAAGTAGCATGAACAGCATAGCTGACATACAGTTTAAGAAAATATTATGTGGACTGCACATGACTTCCTTGTACGGCTTATTAAATCATACGCATGCGCAGTTCATTTAAACTTTTCCTCGAATTTCATTAGAGTTATATTTCTCATTCAGTCAATTCAGTTCTCACTCTGCGTCAAAACAAAAATACATAACTCAAAACATCTTCATTAAAAATTATAAAATAAAAAACCCCTAAAACACCAAATAAAGTTAAAAACAGTTATAAAATAAGTACAGTTAAAAATAAATTTTTGCAATTACAGTTTCTACGCAAAAACAATCAATTCGTCCAACCTGCAGAAAGATAGATAGACGGAGGACTGGGCACCATCCCTTTACAGTTGTGGTTTATCGGTGTAGCGCCACGTTCACCTATATCTGGAGTCCACACATTGTACACTTACAGAGTACATACGTAGAAAATTTGGTGCACATGATATTCTATACAAAAATATTAAATACAGAATGATAAATACAGAAAAATAAATACAAATTCAGTACATAAGAAGAAACAATGATAATATAATATAATAACACACAAGGTTTTATGTTATCTTGTATCAAGACACATTATTCAATTAAAATTACAGCACAATCAAAACGGCAAAGAACATGCGATTCAGGTTTCAAGTTTATTCAATTGCAATACGTATTCATCTGGCGTTGCCAGATCCAAGAGCAAGTAAATATTTAAGCCCTCTACTGGCGATTACAATGTATTTCCGGATAAAATTTCTTACACACTGGGCCCGGCTGAACAGTAGTTCAAAGCAATCAAGATTACCAGTGATACATGAACATTTTCAAGAATCATTATGCATTTCAATACAAATTCAAGTTTTTGTAATCAAGGAAATGTCACGTAAATATCAAGAACATGTAAACATTTACCATGTGTTTCAAGAATTTCAAGTAAATTTTCATTTATCAAGAATTATTGAAGCAAAATTCCTGTTCAAACATCAGGTATTTAATCAAGAATCTCTATAACTCAAGATAATATTAAAAAAATAACATTTCAATAATCCTACTAAAATACTAGAACTATTACCAGAAACCTGTCTTTTTTTTTCAAAATTAAATTAAATTTTAAATACATTTATACATTTCTACGAGCTTAAAATGTTCCAATACATACATTTTAAATTTAAATATTAAACGTACGTACAAACGTTAAGATTATGTTTCCAGGAAATATACTATCACGCAATATTAATACTCTTAACGCTCTAACTTAACTAATAACTGTAAAGGTCTCTTTATAACGCCTTTTTCAGTCTTTATTTCACAATTGCGAATTAGACCATCTCTACCAGTAAAAGTTCGGAGAACTTTTCCTAATCTCCACATATTACGTGTATTAGGTACTTTCTTTTAAAACTACTAAACATTCTGCACTTATGCAGTAAATCGTTTATTCGCGCCTTTTTCACATATCATTGAAATGGTACAACTGAAAATACAAGACTACTATGCCTGCTTCATAAAAACGTTATCGTTCATCTCGGCTTCCATCATAACAATCTCTCGTTGCCACTTGGGGAAAAAAAATATTAAAAAAAAATCTATGCGTTCCATTTACATTCGGGCATCCTGACTTAGTTACGACCTTGGAACATTCAGAACTTATACTTAAAAAATTGAATATATAATATTAAAATTTATAGTCCAAAAGCTTTTAACTGTCATACAGACTCACCGTCCTTTTCTATTCGTTTTCCGTGTCCCAATTTTAGTAATAAACGGCGTGTTGTAATCATTAGCAGCAACACTAATGTCATCACCATCATCCTTCTCTTATTCAGCTTGACACTGCCATGATTTCAATTCTCTCATATGAGCTGTCGTACTAAAGAAACGCCCTTTTACCTTGTCTTCTAATTCAGTCACTCTATAGCTACCGCTTGGTAAAACATCTGCAACTACCAAAGGTCCTCGACATTTTGGTTGTGTTTTGGTTGATTCTTCAGGTGATTTAGGTACTCTTCTCATAACTACTATTTCTCTTTGTTCGAATGTTAAAGAATTACTTTTGTTCTTGCCATAATTTGCTTTACTTTTCGTCTGCATATCTTCAATTCTCTTTCTAGCTTCATTCTGTAAGATTACTGGATCCTCCCATTCGTTTGCGTCTTCGTCTGTAATCACCCTCATCAATCTGTCGTTGAATTTTGGTGAATAACCGTGAAGTATTTCGAAAGGAGTTTTATTTGCAGTCTTATTTATTATATTGCTTAAATTCCTTTTGCATTCCTTAATCTTTTTGTCCCAGTCCCTATCATTCGGATTTTCCATATTCGTTTTAATCGTAGCCAAAATTGTTCGATTTGCTCTCTCCACCATTCCATTACCCCTTGAATGTTGAGTTGAATTGAGTGTATGACTGATTCCATTATTTTCGCAGTACTCTCGAAATTCCCTCTCTGTGAAACATTCCCTCTCTATAGCTGATAATGTTTTCTGATAACCCAAAATCATTTACAAAACTCTTCAGTGCAACTAGCACGTACTTGGTTGCAGTACTTTTCACAGGATATAAACATGTAAATCTTGTAAAATTATGAATTATTACAAATAATTCTGTATTTCCTCTTGAGCTTTTTACGAATGGTACTAAATGATCTACATGTATGATTGCAATAGGTCTTCTACCAGGTCTAATTGGATGCAGCACTCCTTGTTTCTTACCATTAGGCACTTTATTTACTAGGCATTCGAAACACATCGAAATGTGACGTATAACATATCGTTTCATTCCTTTAAACCAGTATGACTCCTTGATTTGGCAACAGTTCGATCTGCTGAAAAATGTCCCAAAAGATCGTGAAATTTTACTACAATACCAATTTCAATGACTTATGTATGACGTATAACAATTTCTCAATTTCCCGACCTTTACGAAACAATCGATTATTCTTCAAGACGTAATTTTCAGATACATTTGTTCTATCATTTATCTTTTTCTTTAAAATGTCTATTAATTTGCGTAATTCTCGATCTGAATGCTAAATCACAAAAATGTGTTCATCTATCGTTAGCGTTAAATAAACTTCCAAGTTGTTCTCAGTTATAGTTTCTTCTGGCTGATGAACTGGCGATCGGCTCAATTCATCTATGTGACTCATTTTTACATTGTTTGTGCTTTATTTCAAGATTGTATTCCTGGATCAGATTACCCGACCTTGCTATCTGAGGATTTAAAGTTTTCTTCGCGTTTAAATAAACTAAAGCTTGGCAGTCTGTATTTATCGTAAATCGAATTCCAGTGAAGAATTGTCGAAATCGCGTCACACTCCAAATTATAGCCATTAATTCTAATTTGCTTGAATGATAATTCTTTTCGGTTTCTGTTGTTCCTTTACTTGCACAATAAATTAAATGCCACTTTTTATCTTCACCTTTTTGCAACAGCATTCCTACCAAAAAAAAATCGCTTCTGTGCACTTCTGTTTCTGGTTCCGGATTATATAAAGCTTGTACTGGTTCGTTAGTTAAATGGTCTTTTAGAGTACTGAATACATCTTTCTGATCTTTATTCCAATGAAATGTTTCATCCTTCTTCGTCAGTCTCGTTAACGGCTCAGCTTTCTCTGCATATTCTAATACAAACCTTCTAAAAAAACTTGTAAGACCTAAATATTGTTTAACTTCATGTTCATTAGTTGGCTTACGAAAGTTTAATATGGTTCGTACTTTTCTTGGTCCAGGTTGTATACCATTCGATTTTATAAGAAATACAAATACTCAGCTTCACCTTTTCCAAATTCGCAATTTTTCAGTTTTAATGTCAGCTTTGCTTCTTTCAATCTATCAAACACTTTTCTAAGTTTTCCTATCATTTCTTTCCACGATTTAGCCGGAATTAATATGTCATCCAAATTGCATAATACTTCTTTATTAAGCAATGGACCTAAAACTTGATTCATAAGTCTCTGAAATTCTGCAGGAGCGTTGGCTAACCTAAAAATCATCATTCAAACTGACCAGTATCATCTGGAGTGATGACATCTGTTTTCAGTTTCGCTTCTTCAATTAAAGGAATCTGTAGATATCCATGAGCTAAGTCCAATGCAGTGAAAACTTTACATTTGCTAAGACACTCAAGATCATCACCTATCCTAGGGAGTGGAAATTTATCTTTAACAGTTTGCGAATTCAACTTTCTGTAATCTAATCGTAGTTTACCTGTCCGTTTCCTTACGACTAAAACTGGGCTAGCATACGAAGATCTCGTTTCAGTAACAATTCCATATTTCTTCCATTCATTTATTATCTTCTTTATAGAAGCACGCTCCTCGGCGTTGATTTTATACGACTTCATGCAAACAGGCTAATTCCCTTCAATTTCTTTAATATTCATCTTTGTTAAATTTGTACACCCTAATTCCTCCATATTTAATTCAAAACAATCTTGATACTCATTTCTCAAATCTAAAACTTCCTGTTTTCTCTCTGGTATAATATTGTTATTAATTTCTAAAGTAATCGGTCTCTTAAACTTTTTAATTTCATTTATTATTTCCTTTTGATTTGAATTTTCCGTTTTCTGATCTGGACTTGATTCCACTAATTCTGCTACATCTGCTCTACCGATGCACTGATTCTCTTTCAAAATTTAATTTTCGATCACTTTAGTTAGTGACTGGTATCACTGTTTCTCCATGTATTACTTCCAATAACGAACCCAACTCATCTTCTGATCCACTTATTAAAACATAACCGTTATTTATTTCATCAGTTTTAGTTTTCACGAAATTAACCGTTTCATGAGTACCCTTCAGTTTAATTCGCGGAGTGTTGATGTCATTTTGTAACTGGAAAAATAGACAATCATTAGCGTAGAGTATGTGTTATATTGGCGTATGCAATATGTAGTAAATCAATCTATGTTAGGCCAACTAATACGTCGTATGGTTGCGTTTCATCTTCTACAGTTGAAAGTGTAATGTTCTTTCCTTCCACATTATCAATCTCTAAAATAACAGTTACTTTTCCCAGTGTTTTAGCGGTTGGTTTACTCTGGTTTCTAAAGCCAAACAATTCCTCCACATCAGGTTTTGTAATAAGATTCAGTTTCCTAGCCACAGATTGTTTCAATAAACACGAAGTGGAACCCGTATCTATGATTGCAGTAATTTCTTCTCCATTACTGATGCTAGCATATTTTAAATATACAGTTTGTGAAGGTTCACGGATAAGATATTTTTAACATTTGTTAATTCGAGCGAACACGTTTTAAAAGTATAACCCCTTTCATTACATTTCCAGCAAATAATTTCTTTTTAGGTTGAGGACAATGCGTCGCTATACGTCCATAATCATTTCAATTGGCGTACTTTGGCTCACTCTTTTTATTGCACATACCAGAATTATATTCTCTTTCCGTTTCGTCTTTTTTATAAAATTTATCTCCCAAATTGTATTTATTATCAAAACTGTTTTGAAAGCCCGCTTTGAAATTACTCTCTGTCTGCACAGAATCGTTAACATTTCTTGGTCTTGAATAGTGATTATAGGATGCCTCATAAAATTTAGAACCAACATTAATCTTAAGATTATGCCTAAAAGTTTTATTTTCTACTTGAAGTACTTTCATCTCTGCCCGCATATTTTCATATTCATGTAGGTTTTCAGCCAACTCTTCAGGATTACTGAATTTAGACCAATCTTCAATGAAATGATCTCGTATAGCAGCGGGGACCTTCTGTTTTAATTGGCCAGCAATAACAAGCTGTTTTAAAGAGTGAAAACTTGTTACATTTCCAAGCCACTCTCCAAAATAATTTTTTAATTCAAACGTGAAGTCCCTCCACGTATTAGGCAAAGTTTTAATCCGATCAACGAACTTTTGCAGAAACTGTTCAGGACTTAACTTAAACTTTCTCAATAGCAGTTGCTTAACGTGCTTATAAGTCGTTATCTTTTTCCTCTGGTTCACGAGCAATTAATTGAGTTATTTCATAAGGCAACAGACCCAAAAGCCGAGAAACCCAATTTTGTTCTTCCAACTCAATATGTCGTGCCTGTCTCTCAAATAAGACTAAATAAAAACTTATATCGCCTTCAATCAATTCCTACTTATGCATTAATTTACTCATGTCACAAAAATTACTTCTACTAACATTGGAAGGAAGAGAATCATTTACATAGCTACTTCTGATTACCGCTTCTACTTTCAACTTTTCGAGTTCAAATATTCTTTCTTCTTCTAAAATTTCCAACTTTTCCCTGTTTAAACGATTATTTATCATTCTATCCAGCATTTGTTTAGTAAATTCGTCGTTATAGTTCTTACTATTCCAAATCATATCGCTTAAGCGCACAATTTCAATATCAGAAGGAACATCTACGTCAAGTTCTAAGGTAAGTTCCTTTAAGTCACATTTCTTGCCCTTTGCCAAATAATCCATCTTAGACTTCAATTCTCAAATAATAATACAAGAATTATACTTAGTTCTTTCCGTTTAATACGTGGACATAATATAAATAGTTTGTAAATGCACGTACCGTTCTACTTTTATTTTTTGGCGAGCTTTCAAATTTGGGAAAGTATATTAAGGCAACACGTTATTAAACCCTTGGTAATAATCCTTGTCAATCCCACTTCTGAGATGTTAGGTACTTTTTTTTTAAAAACTGCTAAACATTCTGCACTAATGCAATAAATCTTTTATTCGCGCCTTATTTACATATCATTGAAATGGTACAACTAAAAATACAAGATTACTATGCGCGCTTCATAAAAACATTATGTTTCAGATAAGCGTCCATCATAATAATCTCTCGTTGCCACTCGGGGAAAAATAAAAATATTAAAATAAATCAATGCGTTGCGTTTACACGTGGTAAGTGTTCATCATGTATTAAAACGATATCTTTCACATTCAAGTCGTGTTTCGCATGGTGATTGTTCACGCAATTTGCAGGTTGCAGATTCAACAAGTAATCTTTATAGTAAATTTTCCAAACGCTATTTAATAGTTTTTCACGATATAGATGGGCTTTTAAAATAATCTTTTTAGTGCTACACACCTTATCAGTGTATTTGCCAAGAGGCAAAAAAATTTCTGCCCTAGCAAAAAATGAGTAGGTGATAGAACTTGGGGCTCATTATCCTAGATGGAAGTCAAGGGCCGACGATTTATCACCGTTTCAATTTCAGTCAGTATAGTTTTGTGAATAAATCTGAATATCCATGCAGTCACTCTAATTGCTGTAAATAATTTACTATGTATTTCAAGCTTCAACAGAGGATTAGATTTTTCGGCAATAGACGGTAATATTATGACATCATTTATACACTTTTTCCTCTCTAATTCAGCATCAGAAAACTCCGTTGCCGCAATAAATTTACTAGGCCAAGGACTCACTGATTCAACTGACCAGTCTAGTCCAGAGTGCCATAATTTTGAAGACAACATCCTTGAGATAAAATGTCCGCTGGATTGGACTTCCCATTGCAATGTCTCCAGTTACTTGGGCACGTTAACGATTGTTATACCCGATACCCGAGTTTTTATAAACATTTTCCAACATTCAGAAGCACTATGGATCCAATGAACCACTATCATACTGTCAGTCCACAGATAAATATTTTCTTCATGAACTGAAAACAGTTCTTTTAAATTTTTAGCAAGTCTTGCCTATGTTAATGCTCCTAACAAATCTAGCCTTGGAAGTGTGAGTTTTCGTTTTATTGGTGCAATTCTAGATTTTACCATAATGAATGCTACCTGCCCTTCCTCAACCGATCTAAAATATGCGAGTGCACCGCTTTAATAGATGCATCACAGAATAAATGCAGTTCGGTATCTTTATTTTGATTCATTTTGCCAGGAAAATATTCTCGAGAAATTTTAAAATTCTTTAATTTTTTAATTTCATCGTTCCACTCGGACCACAACTGCTTACGTTCAGTTGGAACTTCGTCGTCAAATTCTAAACACAACTGCCAAAGGTTTTGCATTATCAATTTTGCACGTAATACAAATGGCGCCAGGAAACCTATTGGATCATAAATGGTAGCAGTCACCTTTAATATAGTATTTCTTTTTGTGGTGTTTCTACAGCTACTTAATGTTTCGCACAGGTTTTCTATGTTCAAGGAAATTACGTCTTTACTCATACACCAGTTAAGCCCTAACACTTTTAAGGAGGTGTTTAGTTCGTTTCCTGACTTAATTATTCCGTAATCATCCCAAAGGTTTTTGAGTTCTTCTGAATTCGTATTAAAATGGCGCAAATCATTCCGGCATCTTTAAGCACGCAATAGGCTCCAGTACTTAACTTAAAAGACTGTTCCACGGAATCTGCCCCATAAAAAACATCATTTTCGTAGATCGAACCGTTCAGCATCTCAAAAATATCTGTATTTTCTATCTCTGTAATTATTATCAAAATAAAAAACCGTAGCACACCTCTATCAATTTCATAAATTCCAATCTGGAGAAAGGCCTTTTCAATATCGGCTGAAAACGCATGTTTGTCTTGTCTGAACCGCAATGTCAAGTCGAAAACCGAAGAGTTCAAATTTGGGCCATGCATCAAACAATGATTCAGAAATACCCCGTTGTTACACTTCGAAAATGCGTCAAACTCGATACGGACTTTAGTTTTTGATACATGTTTTCTTACCACTGGAGAATGTTGCATGTGATACATTTTGTTACTGTCAAGACTTTCAATTTCACGCTCTTCAATTATTTCACTTTTTAACTGTTCGTTTATTATGCTATCATAATTCTCTCTACGCCATTCATCATTTTTTAATTTATTAAACAAAGCTACTACCTGTCGCATTTTCTAAATTATTACCCAAGTTTTCGTGATGTGATTTCTCTAACAAACGAGCTACCTATCTACCATTAGTGAAATACAATTCTTTCCCAAATTTCTCAGTGACTGATTTGTCATCAGGATTCTCCTTCTCCTCTAAACACAAGTGGTCTGAAGTCCAAAACCTTCGCAAACAGTCATTGATTGAATTATTACCTTCCTTCGAGCAATGAAAAAGAATGTAATATTGTGTTAGAGTATGATGAAAGAATGAGTTTATGTATTTTGGGAGCTAAAACGGAACTTAAATTAATTCTGAGATAGTGAACATTGAAAACCAGCCTGGTAACCATACTGCTGCCGTAAAAGTTGGAAAGAAAACTAACATTCGGTTACCTAAAATTTCATTTCCTAAATATTATGGTGATCCTACTTTATTTTTGGAATTTTGTAATTCTTTTGAAAATGCTATTGGTAATAATAATGAGTTAACAAAGGTAGAGAAGTTTACCTATCTAAAATCCTTACTCGCAGGACCCGCTTTAAGTGCAGTATCTGGGTTCTCACTATCTGATAAGAATTATGATGCTTCTATAAGTTTAATTAAAGAAAGATTTGGAAGACTAGATTTGGTTATATCTTCGCACATGAATAACACCAGCCCAGAACTTCGCACCAGTTGTAAACATACAGGCACTAGACTGATCACCTTCCAAAGATCCAACCAAATATAGAAGATACTGCAAATAATTTATTACTTACTCTTTTCTTTTCGCCTGTTTGCACTTCCCAATATGAATCAGATCCTAACAATATCTTTATTTCAGCTGCATCACCATGATCGGCTAATTTTAAATTCTCCGATTTTAAGATTTCCAAAATGTTTCTGATGGAATTTTTATGACTGCCCCAAAAATAGTGTCTGTAACAAGAGCTTCAACTGTGATTAAGTCATTAGGACAATGTGCACTTTTCAGGGTAATTTGAGCAACATTATGTTCGATTAGTCTATCCTGGATATACCCAAATGAATAAATCTAAAACCTTTCTTTCCTTAAAGTTTTTAATTTTAGTTCTTTAGCCAAATCAGATCTAATAAATGACCTCTGTGATCCACCATCAATTAGGATTTTTACTATTTGGCTTCTAGTATTATCTGTATCTGAAGCGTATACAATGCAAATTTGTAAGTACACACCTTTATCAGCAGTTTCAGAAACAGTCTTAGAGTTAAATGACGTGGATGCAACTACATTTTGCTTAAAATCTGATACTGCAGCTACTTAGTGTTTAATATTTGAAAGGGTTTCCGCTTTAGGAACAATAATTTTACAAAATAACTTATTATGATTTAAACCATTACACAACTCACAGAGTTGAAGTTTCACTTTACATGTGGACGATACACGTCCTTTCTTAAAACTGCTCTTTTTTGCTCATTTGTTTTCTCACATTTTCCTACATCATGTGTATTTTGATTAAAATAAAAACAGTACGACTTAGTCATTGTGGCTAACACCGAAGCAGTAGAAATGCTTGCCCCTTTTAAGTAATTATTTTTATTTTGCTCAACACCGTAATTTGTGTCGCTTTTCTTTGAGTTTATTATTAAATTAGAAACTTCCTGACTCTCAACTTCTATTCTAATGAATTCGAGAAATTCTGTTAGGCTATACTGCTGTTCAGAGTTTCGTTTTCTATTAAACCCCAAATTCATATCATCTGGTAAAAGCTTAAATAACAGGTCTTGAAAGGGTCTCATAAGCTTCCGACACAATACTAAATAATTTAAATATATCAATGTCGAATTAAGGATAATTCGGAGTCACGCGGAAATCGAACTCTAAAATAAATATATCACCTGTAAAATCACTACACACATCTTCAAGAATCATATGCAAATTTCAGGAAGTAACCAGATACGCAAGAGAAAAATAAGTGGTACGCAAAGAAACAAAGTGCTTTTAACTATTAAATTCAAAACTTAAATGCCCCAGTATCTGTTTAAGTTTTTTCCCTAACACTGTAAATTTATGCGATCTGAGCTTTGCTCAAGGTCAACAGCCGCTTGCAGACTTTAGAAAAATATACCATTTTCATTTTCACAAACATTCTTTCAGCCATAGGCATAACAAAATTTGTCATCAATGATAAAAAAAACTAATAGAAATGGATGTTGTGTTTCATAGGGAAAAAATAAATTCCTATAAAAAGATAATAATATATCCTATATAAAGATATAGCATCTCATTAATTCTTTTAGTGTTGATCGATTTATTACCATATCTACATTTTATGTCGCCACTGTTTCCGCGCTCACATTGCTCTGGTTTCAATTAGAATAATTTTTTTCGTTGATTTGATGTCGCTAACAGAAAGTATTTTGTCTTCTTGTTGCTTTCTATTACTTACTGTTCTATGCGATTTGAAAATATTCCCGTTTATTTTTGAAAAACTCGTTAATATATTGTGCATTTAAATATATGTAAAAACGCACACTCCTGTCCATAAATTAAGGATAACAGAAAGGCACGTATTTCGTGCTTTACATTAACACCGACAACTTGCTGTGGAACGTAAGCGTTATTACACAAATCAAGTCAAGTCTACACATTAAATTCATACTACACATCAATTCCAGTCACATTATTAAAATGAAATAAAATATTTTACTTAGACAAATATATTATTAAACGAAAATACTTTATTTAGGCAAATGAAATACTTTCTGTTCCAAAAAAAATATACATATATACAGCCAGAAAAAATTGAGCCACAACTACGAAAGGCGGCATGCAAATATCGTTTGGCAAGTTGTATAAATGACTAAACTTGCAGCACCAATCAACTTTCTGCGAAGTGCGCAGCTGGTAGAACGTAAAAGGGCAGGTGCGGCGAGTGACGAGTACTTACAACCGCAATGAAGGCTTGATTACACAGCATTGTGAAAAAAGACGCCTTTAAGACGTACTCAATGGCGTTACGAACAATTGTCAAACTTTTAGAGGTGCCGCATAGGGCTAAAAGAGGCCGGTTGGTCGAAAGGAAGGATCAGCAGCCATATTGGTCGAAGTGATGTGGTCGTTGTCCTTTGCTGGAACCAGTGGCTCAGTGAATGCATAATCACCGCCCTAGTGTCCTGGGACGTATCCTGACCACAAATGCGCGAGGTAATCGCGCAATTAGAAGAGCTGCCATGGCCGCACCAAAAGTTACGTTATCATCCATTCAACGTCATTTGCCAAATTTCAGGGATTTTGGATATCCATGCATACGATTCGCAGACGACTAGGTGACATTGGGTTCACATCTCGACGTCTATTAAGACTCTTAATATTGACACTTCACCACAAGCTAAGTCGTCTTGCATGGTGCCACTCTCATTCAAGCTGGGCAGTGTATGGTTGGAGAAATGTGATTATGAAGGAGGAATAACGCTTTTTCCTCAGTGCTGATGACTAACATATACGTGTTTGATGATGAGAGATGAGCTGTCCAGTGTGCCATTTAATCCCCATCGGCACACACGAAGAGTGTGACAGTCGGGATAGCGATCAGCTGAGACAGCCTTTCACAATTATTCTTGTTCCGAAGTACTGTGACCGCTCACAGATACGCTGACGACATTTAGGAGTTGATCGTACTGCTTATGCTAACAGGTCTTCTGAGTTCCGTTTTCCAGTATGACAAAGCTCGTCCAATTGTCACTTACCAAACATGTTTGGGACATGTTGGTCAGGCAAGTTCAACGGTGCACAAATGCGTCTCAACTCGCTGAGAAGCGGTTTCATTTGTAACAATCTACAGCAACTGCCAGCGGTGGCTTTACCGCCTACTAAGTTTCACATTCTTCGTATTGCTACTCGTAAATAAAACGCTTTTGTTGCCCAATTTTTGAGCATTTGTTTATCTACTCGAACACTATACTAATGCCGAATTTCGTAGTTGTAACTCAGTTCTCTCTAGGTGCATATATTGTTTTGCAGCAGAGTGTATTTTCGCTTACTCTTATTCTTTCGCATAAGAGAAATATTAAAATCATTGTTCTTTCTTTATTCCATCATTTTCAAGTTTCTATTACATGCATAATTAACTAGAAGAAAAGAAGACTTTAGAAAAAAAAAGAATTAAAATAGTTATCGAAATAAAAATAGCTTACAACCTCTACATTACCTTTTGCAAAGCAGGCATTTAGGTTTGCTTCAATGAATTCGTTGAATATTTATAGATTTTTACTGTAGTTCCCAGAGAACAGATCATATAACTATTGCCATTGAAATAATGTTTTTTGTCCATGCTCTTCGTCTTTACTTCAGATTCCCTCCTTAAACCTTGTGAGCGTATTAAACGGACAAGTTCCTGAATATATTTAAAAGTTATTTATTTTTCTTAATTATGTTTTCTGTGCAATATTAAATATTAAATCTGTGCTCTCATCTTTCTGAAATATAAGTAATACATTTGTCATTGAAATATTTTTAATTTGCAGATCTTTACAAATTTGCCGTATATTAGTCCTGAAGTGTTTTGCAAAGGAGGTTCAGTAAGAAAAGGAGATTTAACATACAAAGTAAGATACATTAGAAATTATAAACTTATATTGTTAACAATAAGGGAAATATAATAACCTAGTATAATAGTATATTAGTATGTAAGGTTTATTATACGTTTACTAACAGTTATTTTAAGTTTTGTATCTTTCCTATCTTATTCTAATTTCAGCTTATAATTTCCTGCCAGAATGTGAATTCAGAAACGCAGATAATGCAAATAAGAAAGAGTACTATTTAAGTCGTGACTTAACCGACTTCGGGAGAGAGAGTCTGATTCCCTGACTAGCGCGCGTTTGCCTTCTGGCTACGTCTCTCTTAGCTGTTATTACGCTCGGCTACATCTTAGGCTCTTGCTAGGCTTCGCCGATTTAGTTAATACTTAGGGGCCAACTAGTTAGATTCTGATAGCTTTGGCTATATCCTTTAAGAGCTTTAGTTAAGCTAATTTTAGTTCAAATTATTAGTATTTTAAGTTCAAGCCCGAGTGGCGGCTTTATGTAAAGTTCCAAGTCAGAACTAACTTGTAAATATACTAAGTAATAAAAGGTTTTAAACTCTCCTTAAGTCTCACGTGTTCTGTTCACACTTAAGCGATTATTCGCTTGTTTAGTGTTCGTAGGGTTTGAAATTAGAACTAAAGATTTAAAGAGGAAACCTCACAAGTATATCATATAACTTGTAGCTTATGCATTTTAACCTAATATGGATTAAGCATGTAACTAATGATTAATTAAACGTCAACAATTTCGCTGTAACTGCTGATTTAGCATTTTTGGCTTGACGCAACCCAAAGAAGTCTGTTAAAAAATTCAAAAAGTAAACATTTTTAAAGTTATGAACTGCTTGTCGATAGACAAGGCATCCTGGCATGGTGTTAAGGTGAACAGTTTGTGAGTATATTTAAAACTTATTCATTTTCTTAATTATTTTTTTCACTGCAATATTAAATATTAAATATATCTATCTATAAATATTAAATATGAAACATAAATAATACATAAAATATGTCTTATAATATATACATACTACGGATGCATAAAAGCAAAGGCCAAATCCTTCTTAATTATACTGTTCTTTTGTTATTGAAGAAATTATTACGTTAAACTAACAAATATCTCAGTGCTAAAAAGGTATTTATTAATTTATTTACATTACGTTTATATTTAATTTTTACTATTTTATTATTTTATTAAATTTCACTACCTTATTTAATGATTTTCATAAAATCTCAAAATAATAGGAAATTTTCAAAAATTCATATTTTAGATTACATCTTGCTGCTGGGTGATCTACATACTGAAATACGTCCAATTTTTAGATACAGTAAGTGCGGATTTTTTTGTTGTCCACTTGTTCGTGTTTTCCACTCTCATTTTTTAAGTTATTATTTTTTGTGTTCTTCTTAAACTTTAACGATACGTAGCAACAACTAAGCATTTTAATGTGCAGTGATATCAATACTTTAGCAATGATATTTATTAAATGTTAGTGTTATAAGCAATCTGAAAATTCGGAAGCATCATAATGTGTTTACGCAGTTCAAGATACTTTTTTCCCATCCTATGCAAATCTAATCAGCGAAGCGTAACGGACTTTGGATAATTTAGGCACCAAACCGGAACAGCGATTCTAGTCAGTAGCGCAAGAAATTTCATTTATGGCTCTACATAATTAGTATGAAGTTCTTTTTCACAACGTTATTCATTGTAAGATTTGTTGTATTACTGCCAAAAGTTTAAAAAAAAATTATATGCGAACCGACTTGCATTACTCGACTGGAGGTCAACCAATGTCCCGCATTACTTGGGTGCATTCTGTTGTGTAGAATTAAAGGCATTCCTCTCATGTGCTCAAGTGGTGGAATAATGCGTACATGAATGACTGCATGTCAAACATTCTGAGTTGGATTCTGGAAAAAAGAGCTGCAGCATTTTCTAAAATATCTCGATCTAAATTCTTCTCGTCTCTACAATTAAATAGGAGCTTATAAGGTATTTTCTCTCTCCCTTCTGCATGCCTTTGTGGTGTAACTGTAGCACACGCGCCACGCATTCGAGAGGTCCAGGTTCGAGTCCCTGCGAGGACATTGCTTGTTTTTCACATATCCAGCATCAAAATAACCTAACAACTCTACAGTGACACTCGAACTAAAAGTTGGTGAATGATGATTCTTCACCACCAGGATTTGGCGAATGGGTCCCCTAATCCCCAGTCGCCCTTTAAAAGGGGAAGTATATAAGGTATTTCCTCACCTCCTTTCTGCATGCCTTCGTGGTGTAATGGTAGCACACTCGGCGAGTATTGGAGGTTGAGGTACAGGTTGAAGTCCCGGCGAGGACCTTGCTAATGCTTTACGACTCCAGCATAAAAATAGCCTGATGACTCTATTGTGTCCCAAGGCAATATTATTGTACTTTCTTTGTGGTGAAAGCATTCAGATAGGAGGTAAGTAATATAGCATTTACCTGAATCATTGGGATACGTCAGTTGTTTTCCTCCGGATTATCTTAAGTGTTCGAGGGAACTATTTATACAACGTAAAGCCTCAAGAGTTCAGGATGAGCGTTTTCTACAATATTTAATCTGCGGACAAGTTTTATAGAAACGTTATAAAAAATACCAAAACTGGACACTTTTTTAAGCCAACAACAAGAACATACCAGTAACATCATAACTACTACAGCTCGCGGGGAAAACTTAAATAATCTTTTCTTTACAGTTCACTTCGTTACGTGCATTCATGCGCAAAAGTGTATTCAAGGCGAAACGTCACGTATCCCAACAGACTCTACAAACCCTTTCCTTTAAATTCTTGCTTTTCATCTGCTGTTCCCTGCCAGAATGAGATTTCAATATCGCGTTTTATGTAAATAAAGTATGACAGTATTTAATGGGAAGTTCAGTCACTTCCGTAGAAGAGCTCCGAAGTTCTGAGAAGAGAGTGTTCTGCCTTCGGGCCACGTCGTTACTTTAAGTCTCTCTTACTACGTTCGGCCATAGTCTTACATGCCTCTTAGTATTCGCTGGTGAGGTTTAATTACGGTTCAACTCGGTTAGTTATTTTTGTACAGCTTCGACTAACGTTTGAGTTAAATAGTAGAATTAGTTTAGTTTCTTATTTTGTATCGTAAGTTAAAGCCCAAATGAAGGCTTTACTGTAAGCCCGAGAGGAACCGATTGTATTACTGCTGTGAGTGAATAAAAAGGTGTTTTAACCCTTTTTTGGACTCCTTATAGTTGTAAGAATACCAGCGAATAGTCGCTAAACTCTCCAGTAAATTAACTAGAACTTTATAATGTGAACTTTCATGAATGTCTTTACTGCATTCCATGGCATGACAAAAACATTCCACGGCATGACAAAAAAGTCTTAAAACATAAGAGAAGCTTTAGCTGTTGAAGGACAAGCACCGATAAACCGCAGAGATAAACGTAACAAACCATACATGCAAAGTAGCATGCAATTTCCGAGGAATCGGTTTCTAAACTACTCGAGTTTATCAGCTTCCTGAAAAAAGACTGTCTCATTATTCCTTAATGCTGTTAAGAAAATACGCTTGTGGTAATAGTTATACATCATAGAATTACACGTACAGAGCGAAAAATCCAGTGTCGTATTACAAGTCGAACATATTTTTTATTATGTTTAACATCGGAGTCTTCCTTCTTGGCTAATTGAATGATACAATATAAGCAGAGATGCATATACTTACCAAAATCGAAAAAACTTGCTAAAATTCAAGAAAAATCAAAGCTCAATCAAGATCAGAAAAATAAAATGACAGAAAAGAATTTCCTTGAAGGATGTGACAATTATGATACCAAATAAGATTAGTGTTCCCGAGATTAGAAACTGTAGAAAAAGAATTTTAGCTCCATAAAAAATAACAAATTCGTTTTTCTCTTATTTTATATATATCTAATATAAACAAACTTGGAAGTAATAACCGGCGAGAATTTTGATGTAGTAGAATGCTGAAACGCCGATTCAGAATGAATAGAAAACTCGCAGCCGAGGCAGATAAAATCTTTTATTTCAGCAAATAACTTGGCACATTATTTGTTCCTATATCAAGAGGTTTACACTTTTGATAATTTTGCAGTAAGAAAGAAGCAGCAGACAGCAGTCCAGCTAGGCCGAAGAGTAGCGAGCGCGTGTTATGTTCGGGATAAAATCGAAATTCAGGCTGAGTTAGTTTTATTTCTGAATGTATTTTGATTGGATAATTAATTCTGGCTATTATTGGCTGTTTGAGTTTCAGTTCCATTTACATCATCAGAATCATTCAATCTTGTAAAGGTCATATGAATCATGTAAGAGTCATATGATGTGAATTAATATCGAAGTCACGCAGTGCAAAAAGAGATTACTATTTTTAGAATAGAGAAGGGAAATTAATTTACACTGCTAATTTAAATTTTATCTTTTACATATTCTTTATTTTACTTATATATATGTAAAATATAAAATTACGATGGCTTTGCTCTACGCGAACAGACAACCTCTAATTAACTTTCCGCAATTTCAGGATCTTTCCTATAGACCAGTACTTTCGAGAACACTCTGGCATGTTATATAACCGCTGATATAAATACACTGCTGGCCACCGTAAATGCAACACCCTGAAGGAAGCATGCAAATAACATGAAATTTACAACATGCATTAGCGGAGGTGAGATATGCAAATGATTAGAATTTCAGCGCAGACGCACAGCACGCGCGCCTGTTGCGCCACTTAAAAGTGCTATTTTAGGCTTGGAGTTTCCGACGATTTCAAGTTCGGCAATTGTGCTTTCCTTGTGGTTTTTTTTCAAAAACAACGATCAATTATGCCTCGTAGTAAACAGCGATCATCGTTTGATCACGTATCCGAGTTCGACAGAGGAAGCATAGTGGCCTACCGAGAGTGTGGATTATCTTTTAGGGAAATCGGTAGTCGTGTCGGACGAAACCAAACAACTGTAATGCGGGTATGTGACCGTTGGATGCAGGAGGGTACGACGGACCGACGTGTTCGATCGCATCCACCTCAGTGCACAACTTCACGTGATGACAGGAACACTGTCCGCATGGCAGTGACAGATCACTCAGTGACATCACGAACTATAGCACAGCACATTCAGTCTGTAACGCACCATCTAGTGTCTGCGCGTACCACTCGACGCCGTTTACAGCAGAGTGGTCTGTCCTCAAGACGTCCATTGCTCCGTCTACCCTTGACGCAGAACCACAGACGTCTCCGCCGCCAATGGTGCGATGAAAGAAGGATCTGGACAACGGAATGAAATGAAACTCTCTTTACTGACGAGTCACGCTTCTGTCTGCAGCGCCACGATGGTCTGATTCGAGTCTGGAGACACCGTGGAGAGAGGATGCTGAACAGCTGCGTTATGCACCGCCACACTGGTCCTGCACCAGGTATTATGGTATGGGACGGTATTGGATATCACTCTTGCACTCTTCTAGTACGCATTGCCGGTATTTTAAACAGCCAGCGCTACGTCTCCGAGGTGTTGGTGCCAGTTGTCCTTATTTACCTTCAGGGCTTGCCCATAGCCATAGTTCAACAGGATAATGCGCGACCACACGTGGCACGCATTGCCCAAGGATTCTTCGTCAATCGCCAGATTGAACTGCTTCCCTGGCCGGCTCGCTCTCCGGATCTTTCGCCGATAGAGAACTTGTGGTCCATGGTTGCTGAACGACTGACCCAGATTACATCCCAAGCTGTCACACCAGATCAACTTGGCAACATGTGGAAGCTGCTTGGTCTGCTGTACCCCAAAAACCCATCCAAAGTCTCTTTGAATCAATGCCGAGGCGTGTGGCAGCGGTGATCTCCAACAATGGCGGCTACCCTGGCTACTGATTCTGGAAGGAACTACACTTCACAGAAGTCTATAAATTTAGTCATTTGATACTTGGTCAACATGTTATCTACTAAATAAATTTTGTTGTGATATTTCTTGTCTTTCCTGGTGTTGGAATTTGAGTGGCCAGCAGTGTACAAAGTACGCGCCATTTTTAGTCAGTACAACTTAACTGTTTTCACGAAACCTTGACTTGCCTCTCCATGGCCGCAGTATCTTCGCCTTCGGGTTGGTGCGTTCGCACCTTGATTTATTTACTTAGGCAGTTGGCCTAAGACATACGCAAAACGAACTGGTTAAAATCCTAATGTGATTGTGTACCAGTATACTAGAGACTATTATGATTAGGATTAGGAATTTTTAGTCAGACTGCTTTCTGCCATCGCTCATATAAGAACTTCCGCTACTTTGAAAAAAAATTTGTTAAATACGTTATGACGGAGAAATCCTAAATTGGATATTATTTAATTTAAATCAGTATTGGATATGTAATCTGGATAGTTTTATCTAAGAGAGAAATTATCTGCCGTTTTAATTGAATAAAGATATGGAGCTTGAAAATTTTCTGTGTCATCTTTCTCCTGCCTTCCACTCCGCACCGACAACGCTTGGACTCTGATGTGACCTGACTGTCCAGCTTCGTCAGTCCTGTTCCCATCTTCAAAAATATCATATATATATGTTTAAAAACCAAATTTCGCTCAATAATGGTTTAAAGTTTATTACGAAGCCTTTGTATGATTTTACAACAATATTTTTTATCGTTGAAGTATACAAACTAAAAATTTATTTTTCTCAAAATTCATCTCAATTGTCATTAAATGGTTACCCTCCCCTGATCTTCATATCTATTCGAAACGTGAAAACTCAAGTAGATAAAGTGATCATAATCCCATTTAAACGAATAAAACGAATGATTTACGTATATACAAATTGTATTCGCATTTGTGAGTTAGAAACTATATTGAAAATCTTACTAATGAAAATTTTTAACTAAAATTTATTTTCAGGTGTTTTTCATCCTACGCAAAAAGTGGCATCTAGTAACATTCTTACATGTCTTTCATCATTCTGTTGTGCCTTTAATTGGTTGGGTTATACTCAGGACAGAAACAAGTACGTTCACATATTTTCGTTTAAAGGAAATTATTAATATAATGTTGCTTCTCAGCCAATACCTAAGACTAAATTAGTATTTACATATAGAAAGCTGTTTATTTGGAAAACTGTAAAATTAAAGATCCTTACATTTTTTATACTATTATTTTTACTGTGCATTACGGATTTACTTCATTATAAATTGTTATAGCTACATTGTTTAATGCTATAATATGATTAATTAAGAATCCTCATAGTTTTATACTATAATTTTTACTGTGCATTACGGATATACTAAGGCTGTTCGCACATTTTGCAGACAATTTTCATTGTATTTACAGAAATAATTTACCTAAACGTTTTGTGTATTAAATCTGTCATTTGCAGACTCTTATTCTTCATTATCTTTCTATGCAGTAATTTCCAAAAGAATAAGGCTTATTTTAGTAGCGGAAGATGTATTTTATTCCCTTCCTCTTGAAGAGCTTTCGGAAGTCCAAGGAGGGTTGTAGGTCGATGTCTGGACTGTAAGATTTATGCTAAGTTTTTAATAGTTATCTTGAGTTAAAGCTACTTTGCTATGCTTTCCATTTTCAGATTACAATTTCTTACCAGAATGTGTTTTCAGAATCGAGTTTAATGCCAATGGGTGAGAGTAGTATTTAAGTCGATGACTTCGTTAGAGAGCCAGAGTTTCTCACTAGCGCACTTTGCCTTTGGGCTACGTCTCTCTATAAGCTATTACTACGCCCGGCCGTATTTCAGGCCCTTGATAGCTTCGCCCACTTAATTCAGATTTAGGGGCCAACTACTTAGAATCTTGATAGTTTCGACTTATCTTTTTAGATAAGCATTAATTAAGCTTAATTCTTATTACTTTGAGTTCAAGCCCAAGTGGAGATTTTGCTGTACGCTCTGAGACAGGAGCCGACTGCGTAAATTCTTATTTTGAAAAATAAAGGGTAATTAACCCTTCTTGAGTCTTACGTCTCTGTTCACACACTCAAGCGATTATTCGCTTATCTGTGTACAATGTTCCTCACATTTAGCTGTTAGATAAAAGACTGGAACCCCGCAGGACAATATACTTTTTAAAAGACCAAAGCGCAAATATTCGCAGATGATACATCAGCACATTTAGTAGGAATATGAGTGAAAGGTATGGCCTTGATACAAGTTTCTTGTTCCATTTTTTGGGGGAAATTAACAGTAGATTTTGACGCGCTGCTGCTTGCTTTTTCTTGATTCAGTTCTATTGATTCATGTTACTGTGGGTAAAGAGAAGGTATTTCATGTTTGAAAGTTGGGTATAGAATATGTTCCTGATAATACACGGAGTTGATCTTAACAATTTTCTTCACACTCTTTAATTTTTATTTGTCGTTATGTCAAAAACCAACAATAATCCATTTGAAAAACCTTCTTTAGATTGTTTGAACCATGTTCTAGGATATTTTTTCTTCTCTTTGATGATAATAAATAGATCTGTCTTTATTACGGTCACTTAAATGTACCCAAGATTCCTCTACTGTGACAACACTTTCCCGTTTTCGTCCAAATAATTGTTTCTCGTAGAGAATTCTGCAGCTTGTTCTGCTTTCGGCGATATGTCTTAGAGATTTACGATGCACATTACGTTTAATCGCCTTTTTTAAATTCAAATCAGCATTAATCACTTTGTTTACAGTTGACACTGAATATTTTAATGATCATGCAACTCTCCTTTGACTTCGAAGATTTTTTTAGCATTAAATTTCTTACCTTTGCAGCATTCGAAACATTCCATTTTTAACTTGAATGTGCATTTTGAACAATTTTTGTCCTTGAAGTCAAACTTTGACGTTTCTTTCCTGTTGACAATATTATCTGTCATTACTTTAGATACCAAAACATCATGGCATTCATAGCAATTTTGAATGATTAAATACGAATAATTTTCTTCAGAAAGAGCACAAACCCAGCCTTCCGTCTGTTTGCTAGTTTAAAAGCGCCCTTTTCAATGAAACCAAAATTGTCAAACAGCAGATGCAAATTGGTATTTTCAAAAATATAGTTGCAGTTAAAAAATATTTTCCAAGCAGGCGATTTTTTTATAGCAAAGCCGTCAAAAAATGTGGGAACAGCTTCTGTATTTTACTATAAATTGTTATTGCTACATTGTTTACTGCTATGACTAATTAAAGGTCCTCATATTTTCATACTATAATTTTTACTGTCTATTACAGATTTATTTTACTGTAAATGGTTATTGTTAGACTGTTTAAAATTTGCTTCCTATTATCAATTGTTTATAATTGGTAATATGAATATAAATATAATACATAATATATATTACATTATGTAAAATACATACTAAATATACTATGCGTTATAATATAAACTGAATACTAAGTTTAGACTTAAATTCTGCAAATAGATAATTTTTAATAGTGTATAATATATATTATGTATTATACTCTATAGTACACACCAAGTATACTATACGTTACAATACAGACTGTACAGTAAATAGATATTTTTGAAGTAAATCATAGCTGAAAGGAAAATCTCATTGATTAAAACGTAATGACTGCTGGGTGGTTTTTGTAAACCTTAAAAAAAACCTGCAAGAAATTCATTTGATAGAAATTATTAGAAAAATAATCGTATCATTAAACACCGGCATCACCAGAAGAAACGCATTTTTGACGTATTCGAAATAAACAAAAAATGTATGAATTTTTTCATTGCATGCGGGAAATGTGGACTGTCCTCAAGTATAGCTGGCTAGAGAAATAATGTTTGCCGTATGCTCATACAAAGAGATAATATGCCGTGTGCTGGTTAATGAAATTCATTGATTTCCTGAATATCAGGTCATGTTCCGACCCTCCTGGTAAAACATACACATTGTTACTGTAATGTTTATTCAGACTGGTAATAGCGGTAAAATGGTGCGAGCCTATCAGTATATTCTCTGTCGAACACGTGATGGAGACGGTTGCCGTGTGTTCTAATTCCACCATTCGTAAATTTTCAAAAACTGTAGACAAACCAAAAATGGATTTTAATGGCAAATAACTTCCTTTGAATTCATTCCTATACTATTACAATATATATATATATATATATGTATCTTGATATTGAAATTGGGATTTATGCTACTAGCTTAGAAATCGTTTGTTTTGTGCAAGGTAGAAACGACTTTTTTCCCAAGCAGATCTAATTTTTATGATTGAGCATTACTTCGCATGAACTTGATTACGACGCAACCGTTCTCACACTCTTTTTTAGGGATTTCATCACTTTATTCCAGACTTCGCTCATTTTGGCCGAATTACTGAAAAGACTGTCGGTTTCTTTATTTCATTTAGCAAAAGCTTCGAATTTCTCGAAATCAGTGGAATCTCGAAATCTAAGTGGAACATTATTGTCCTCTTAGATTCACAAATATTTGGAAAAGTCTCTATAAGTACTTCAACAGATTTAAGCGTTGCGAAGTTATTCTCAATCATAAAAATTCGTTTTGCTTAGAAAACTCTCTTCTCCGTCTTCCGCCAAGTAATCTGGTTTTGAAGTTAATAACATAAACTGAAATGAGATTTAACTATCAGATTAATTGCAACAGTATAGGTGTATCTTATCCATTGAAAAAACTTGTCATCAATATTCATTTTGGAATTTTAATAGTTTTCTAAAGTTTAATTTGAGTAATTGTTTTATTTTCCTGTAGTTTGATTCGATGGTATATGCTGGTAAGAAAATGAACCATTTTGTTAGCCGTTTTTTTACAATGAAGTCAACTTCCTTCTACTTTACAAATTCATATCTCATTCAGAATAAAGTGTGTGAGAAGTGGAATATAAATTTCTTCTCAGCTTTTTCGTTGATTGGACAAATGCCGTAATATAATGTATATCATGCAGCTATGTCTTAGATGATTCAAAATTCCCTGCGGTGTTTCGAACAGGTACAGTAGATATAATTTTATTTATTTTACAAATGCCAGACATTAACGCTTAAGCCATTAGTTCACGGGCTCTCCGGTACTTTTTAACAATGTCCTCATACCGAGAAAGTGCAATACAATTATTTAAATGTTCAAAAATCATAGGCTGATTGGAGTCATACAAAATACAGTTTTGGGAATCCACCACTGCAATTCTGTAGAGGTGGTCTCGCAAACAGTTATGTCCGGTCAGACGTCTAAAGAGAACTACCTCTGTCTTTCTTGGAAAACTAGGAATGAAAGTTGTCTCTTACACCAGAATCCTCCAACTCTTATCCATAGCACGTTGCACTGGTGTGCAAAAATTAAGGACGAAGCCGAAAAATTAGCATATCAGCTGAACGAAGAGGCAGAGCGGACAGAAAGACCAATCAGGAGATTAAGTAAAGTGATGTACGGTAGCACATGAGCAGATATGCAGGTAGACGTAATGGGGGAGTGTCTGAGTAGTATAAAGCATGTTGTCGGTGTACGATCAGTATTTCTGGCAAAGAGCTTGCACGCCGTATAGCAGTTAAAATCACACTGAGTTGCTGCCTCAGAGAGAAATGGCGAATAATCAATCTGTTAGACGACATCTGGATGCTTTTACCCGAGGTCGAATCATTGGGAAGTTGGAGGAAGGCCGCAGTGTGACAAGTGTGGCTGCAGAGTTCGGAATTGCTCACAGCATCGTTTCACGACTTTGGAGACAATTTCAAACTACAGGAACAGCTATCCGGGGGTTTAGTAGTGGTCGTCCACGAGGAACCACACCCGCAGATGACCGGTATATTGCCATACAGGCCAGAAGAAACAGGCGGCAGACAGCGGGAGAAATCGCTAGACACACGACACAGGCGACTGGACGACCGATATCGCGTTTTACCGTGGCCAGAAGACTGCACGGTGGTGGTCTGTTTGCACGACGCCCTGTACGGTGTGTACCTCTAACGCCTGCCCATCGGAGAAGGCGTTCTCTGTGGTGCCGGGAACACCGGAACTGGAGTGGTTCGAGTCCCGGGGAGGACATTGCTCATTTTTCATCTCTCCTGCTTAAAAATAATCTAATATCTCTACAACCCATAGAGCTATTAGTCTCAAAACGGGATTTTGCGGCGTTTCACTTTATGCGTTGATTCACTTTTCAAAGTGTTGCCATCAAATATTATCGCCATGTATTATATTTAAACAAACTAAATAATGCAGAATCTGCCTGAATGCGTGAATGTTTCTAGCATTGGGAGAAAACAACGTTACCTAGAGCCATCAAAGTTTGAATAACATTATTCTCCCCCCTCCCCCCGAACATGGGCACCTGGAAGCCCGAATTTTTATTTCTGAATTTGTTTTATTATTTATTTCAAATTTCGTAAACCCTTAACGAATTTTTGATTAACAAACTCAACGATTTCGAAGCGAGCAATGGCAACACTGTACGCTAAAGACATTTTTATCTTCAGCGCGCGAGACCGTGTATCGCAAATTCTAAAGATAGTGTTGTGAAACTGATTAGTATCTTACAAACATTAAAAATAAATCTCCTTTCATTTGATGTGCGAGGTACAGATGGCGTTGGCTGTCTTCGAAACAGGGAAGAAAAGGGGGTTTCCCACTTTGGCCCTCGTGACTTGAACGGATTGAGGTGTTTTAAAACGTAGGGGACAGTAAAATGTCCCGGAAATTGTTATAAAGTATATATTTTAGTATAATTCTATTATGTTGTAATGTAGCTATAATATAATAAAATGAATCAATTTCTTCCAGTTTTTATTTCCTATGCATCAGCATTAATTTTAGTTCATGAACACACTACCCAGGTAAGTAAGTAAGTTTTGTCTTTTGTTTTCTGGATTGCTCTGTATCTTGGATGAGTGAAAGAAATGTTTTTATTTTAATGATGAGGCTATGTTTTAGTAATAACAGATAGGCTGTTTTGTTGTTTTAAAATATTTTGTGATTGAATTTTAAGTGACTTAAGTGTGAAGAACATGATATTTAATAAATAAAGGTAACATACAAAACGTTAAAAACACCGCCCTTTTAGGCATAATATAAAATTTGAAACCTTTCAGATTTTCTTTTTTTTTCTATCGTATTATTACTAAATTGGTTTGTTTTCTTTTATAGGAGTATGAACATAATTCAGTTATTTACGGTATATTTTAGTATCTTTATTATAATAGTATTTGTGTTTTATATTTTTTGTTTGCTTTGTCCAGACCTAGATATTATGTTTTCATTGTTGAATTGCATCTCCTTGTATTGTGAGTTATTTACTTACATCTGTAAGCCTCGTGGAATACCTCTTGGAACACGAGGAGTTTTGTATTTGTTTCTCAATTAAAAAAAAAGTTATTAGCTAAACAAGCAGGTTAAATTAACAGCAAATATAGCTACAAAATACAGTTCGATAGTTTGAAATCAGGAGCCGGAAGATAATTTTAAAAAAGAAATATAATATGTGGCACACTGGATACTTGAAAATAATAAACCGTTATTTGACTGTCACACTAATCGAAAACGATTCGCCATCCCTGCCTTAAACTAATCTGCATTCCTTTAGGGAAACGGAAGAGAAAAGTGACAGTAAATATCTAAATCACATCTGCTGGTTAAATTAACGGAAATTAAAGGTTATAAACTTTAAGGCAATCTCATTACCTTCAATCTAAATTCCCATCATGGATTACTTGGAAAAAACATTATACAGGGAATACGTCTTACATGTATTAAAATGTTATTATTCTTGCATTTAATCATTCTGTTTTTAATTACAAATACCCATTTACATGATACTTATGTTTTTATAATTAACAATTTCATGTAAATTACATGGAGAAAACGAAGTGTTGCATTTTATATACTTTATTTCTTGAATTTTAGGTGGCATCCAAGCCATGCTTGTGCTTTTGAATGCAGTAGTTCACGTAGTAATGTACACTTACTACGGGTTGGCAGCTGTAGGACCACACATGAAAAAATACCTGTGGTGGAAAAAATATCTAACTTTGCTTCAAATGGTAAGTGACGTTAAGCTTAATACATTAATCTGAACATTTGAAGATTAAATTCTTCCCGAAACTTTAATTCAAAATTTTTGCAATCTTGCTCTTCTGTTTATTGCAGGTTATTTTGTAGTTTATGTATTATTATTTGTAGTTTATTTCTGGGAATGCACATCGTTATGATCTTATTGACAGGATTTAAAAATTAAAGGCTAGCAGACTTCTTCCATAGAATACAATTTTAGCTTTTACACTTAAGAAATTCGCTCAGCATGGAAACTTAGTCCGCCTGATGTTCTTAGCATCGAGACGACAATCTTCCCCCCACCCTCAACCAAAAAATTTTTATACCCTTCTTTCGAAGGATCGCGCGTGATCAACTGTGCATTACATCGTCTACACCCCTCCCCCACCCACAGATGAGAGACGCCAGATGTCCGCATTTCTTTAGTAGTGATGTAGTGTAAAAGAGAAATTAAATTAAAAGTCGTACTGAATGCAAAAGCAAAATATGACAAGTTACCTTAACATAAATTTATAACTAATTTGGTATTTACAACAGGAAAACAAATTCGGCTGATGCGGAAATCATTTGCGTGTCGTTAAAAATACATCTGTAACAACAGTAAATAAAATAATAAATCAAGGTTTACAAAAATCTGATGTGTACACCAAATGACTTCGAAACTTGTACGAAATATTAAATTATACGCATTGTACATTTCATTTAAACTTATTGGATTGAATTAAATCTACTTCGTCGATAGCGCATAAACCACACTAGAATAAATGCACTCTTTAAAATTCACCATATTTGGTTACCATAGCGATACTCTGGCGCTAGCTTCCCTTAACAGCGTTACATCTCATTCATTTTATAACTCAGAATGCACAAAAATTATGTATATCTCCTGAAGAATTTCTAATCGTTGCCACATCTTCTATTCAAATACTATAATAAATCTAAACGATGTATAAAAGAAATTAAATAAACAAACAAAAAAAAACAGTTTTTCACGGATGATTCAATATTTCTCGTTCAATTAATTCAGTTCTCACTTCGCGAAAGGGCAAAAATACATAAAAACTCAAAATTTCTATATTAAAAATTACGAAGTAAATCCTATTCACTTATTTTCTCAAATAAATTCCAGAATAGATTATAGTTTTTCTAGATTGGAAACAAATCCACTATTCTCCTAAGTTTTCAAATGTAAACAAATATGGCTGCTAGCTTACCGCACCTTTTTAAAGCAAAAAATGCATACTTTACAAATATATAAGAATAAAGAAACTGAGCTCACTGAGCCGAGTAAGAAATATATATATATATATACTTTTCGTGCGGGCCGATTGAAACCAAAATAGGAGGTGCACATTTATATGTTATAGCAAATCTATATACAAAATTTCGAGGCTACACGTTTTTGAGTTATGCGAGATACATACATACATAAGTACGTACGCACACACGCCACGAAAAAATCTCCTCAATCCATTTTAAATCAGTTTTATAATTTTGGGGAAAAACAAAGTCCTTTACTCTATCCTTACGTACAGATGTCACACAAAAACATTGTTAAATTTCATTCGATGGCGTCAAAATGGATATTTTCGTTGAAATATGATACCCGAAATTGTTCGCGATTGCAATACTTCCATTTTACTTCGTATAGGGAAGAAAAAAGGCTAAAAAAAAGTTCACCATCTTTTACCGTGGCATGTGTTCCAATGCAGAACAATTTGTTGAACCCAGTATGAAAACTATTTACCAGAAGAGAAATAGAAATGCATTGTGACCCTCGTTGAAGCACGAGTTTAGCTTAATGGCAAACATAAAAAGGTCTATTTATTATTGAAAGCTAAGATAAGAAAGTGTACAAACGTGATTCCGCCAATACAAAGAAAGTTTTAGTTAGGGGTTTATGATTGTCGAAGGATTTTCTTAAAGTGAAAAATTAGTAATAAGAATGGTGGATAAAAATGTTAAAATCAACTCAACTCACTATCAAGAGAAAGTTATACGTCCGATATTTACAGAATAAATTTCATTTCTTTATCCCAATGTCTTTCAAACTGTACAGTTTGAACAAAGTAGCAAGTCATTCTCCGAGAAGTACCACTGCCTTCCTTAAAAGTATGAAGACTGATACAGGTATTGCGTAGTGCTGCGTAGTCCTCTGATGTTTCACCTACGGACCACTGTGCCGTTGGTCTCTTGGAAAGAGATTTAAGTGCAAACGCACCACGATTGATGGACTATAGAAAGTAGTGGAAGAGGAATGAAAATTAATAGCCCTGGAAATTTTACGAAAAGCCCTTCTTCATGGAAATCGCGATGCAGATTTATAATCCAGAATAAGGGCTGTCAGATCGATTAATTTAAAAAATACATTTTACATTTTAAATATTAATTAAAATACCCCAAAGGTGTTCTAAAAAGGTGTAAACATTCTCTGTATTTTGTATAATTTCCGAGTTTATTTCTTAATACTACCCTATTGCTACAATTAATAGTCTTCAGGATCATTATCTATTAAACCTTTATTTTTTAATTCATTTTCTTCTGTGAATTTCATGATTTTAATTTTCTTTATCATCTACCATTCACCTCTCTATCTCATTTTATGACACACTAGCGGGTAATCCCGTCAGATGAGCAGGCTGCAGCCAAAGCAAAATTTAGAAGTTTTATGCAAAGCTGTATGTAAGTAAAGCGTCGGCACTCCCATACTATAACATGACGCCAAATTGCAGCGCCAATCCACTGCAGTGGTGGCGATGTAAACTAAATCTCTTCCCCTCCTCCTCTCCTCTGCAGTGACGTCATGGGGGTTAGAAGTAAGATGGAGAGGCCGCAATGAGTTTTGACACGATTGGATGTAAATATTTTGCAATTGCGTCGTAATTATTAATATAAAAGTATATATTTTCTATTTGTACAGTATTTCAGAGTCCTAAGTATACGAAAAGAATACATTTTTAAGCAAAGTTTATTGTTATTAACATTAAAATTATGCATTATTTCTTCTCCACTTACAGAGCTTCTACCTAAAATACTTTCTCAAATATGACATGATTTTTTTAGCTTCTGAGGCATCTTTTAAATGAAAAAAATCTAAGTCAATTTGTAATTAATGCTCAATTCGGTCCATTTCAAATTAGCGCTCTTT